>JAWZYT010007418.1:37500-38984 GCA_034508575.1 Petrolisthes manimaculis | reverse complement strand
AGAGGGGGGCAGTCTGTCTGTCTGTTAGTGTGTGTGTGTGTGTTGTGTGTGTGTGTGTGTGTGGTGTGTGTGGTGTTTTTCTGTGTGTGTGTGTGTCTGTCTGTAATCCCATCCGTACACTGCTGAAATTAACCACTTTGACAACTCACACACACACACGCACACACACACATGTTAACCCAGGATATCATTAATATATAATAATGTATATAATCCCCTCACTGCTGGCTGGTTGGTTGGTGGGTTGGGCAGGGGAGGGTACCTACAATCATACATACAGGGTGACATACATTCATACAGTTTGTCTTTGATCATCTACACAACTCACTTCTATTTCTCTTTCTCTAATTCACCTTTCCTACCGTCTACCTCCCTCCCTCCTCTTTACTCGATCACACTGTTACTTGTCTGTCTATCCATCCATCATCCATTCATTCATTCACTCATTCTCTGACCCAACAACCATTTTTTCAACTCTTTGCTTTCCATTATTAGATTAACTATATATTATTTATTAACTCAATTATTCCATTACACACACGACCATTCAGAAATTACCACCATTACTCACCCATTTACCTATCTATCTATTCATATATTCATTCACCTCTTTGCTTCCCATTATTACATTAAGGGGAGAATACATGTTAGTAAGTATATCTGAAGCATCTGATTCCTCCAAACTATTCCAAGCAACAGGACCCTATTATATTTGTCCATTTGGTTCTGTTTCCTGGCATACTTTGGAGGAATCAAGGCACTCCAATCTACCAAAAGTATACTATTCCATTAACTATTATAATATTAAATACTCAACACCACCACCACCACCACCACCATCACTACACACACACACAACCATCACTACACACACACACACACACCCACACAATAATCTCTATCACCCACGTTCACGTAAGCCCTTTCATTGGATGTGTTGTATGGATGACCTTTGTGTATTCAATCACCCGTCACTTCTACCATCACCATCACATTGTTATATCACCATTGCTACCATTAGTTACCACTACTACTAATACCATCACTATAACTACCATTACTATCACACCACCACCACCACCTCTACCACTACTAATACCATCACTATAACTACCATTACTATCACACCACAACCACTACTACCACCACTACCATTACAACCACTACCACTACAACCACTACCGTACCACTACAACCACTACCACTACAACCACCACCAACAACACTACCACCAATAACACCACACACCACCACCAACAACAACAACAACACTACCACCACCACTACCACCACTACCACTACCACCACCATCACTACCATCACCACAATAGCAGCGACCGTCATTATAATCAGTCTTTTAAGTGTACATATTGATATTAACAACGATAATTGAAGCGCCTCATTAGTATACCATGTCATTACCGACCATCCACCCATTTATTTATTTATTATTAGAAAGAGAGAGAGAGAGAGAGAGATAGGGG
>JAWZYT010007418.1:5000-35000 GCA_034508575.1 Petrolisthes manimaculis | reverse complement strand
TATGGGGGGTATTGCAGTGTTGCTTTAATGGTAAATAAATAAATAGCAACTGATTCCTCCAATCTAGTCCAAGCAACAGGCCACTATCATAATTGCTAACCTGGTCCTGTTGTTTCCTGATATACTTTGGAGGAATCAAGGCACTCCAATGTACCAAAAGTGTATTATTACCCTCTTAATCCAAATGGTGAGGTGAATGGGAAATGTTGGTGAGGTGTGGTCGGATTTATTTGAGTCTGAAATAAACGGATGAAAGAGATGGAAGGCACAGGTTGACGTCTTTTACTATACAGAACATGGGTTATATTTAGTCTTATGTGTGTGTGTGTGTGTGTGTGTTGACGTCCTTTTACTATAGAAAGGCTGGGTTATATTTAGTCTTTCTGTGTGTGTGTGTGTGTGTGTGTGTGTGTGTGTGTGTGTGTGTTGTGTGTGTGTGTGAAGGTTGGTGTGGCGTGGGAGGGATTGACCTCTCACCCATCTCTTTTAATAAACCACCTAGAAATAATAGTGGCTGTGATTTTGATACGAATGTGCTTGCTCCCTCTCCCTTATCACACACACACACACACACACACACACACACACACACACACACACACACACACACACACACACACACACACACACAAACATACAAACATATGTATGGAGTATGGCTCTCATGTGTGGGGGGGATCAACCTTCACAACACTACTGGACAAGGTGGAATCAAAGGCCTTTCGTCTCATCAACTCTCCTCCTCTTACTGATTCACTACAACCTCTCTCTCTTCGCCGCAGTGTTTCATCACTTTCTCTCTTCTATCGCTATTACACTGGACATTGCTCTTCTGAACTCTCTCAATGTATGCTTCCTCCCCCTCAGGAGAACATGCAACACTCGTCAAGCTTCTCGTTCTCACCCCTTTTCTGTCCAACTCCCTCATGCAAGAGTTAACCGGTACTCTCAGTCTTTCATATACACAACTGGTCAACTCTGGAACACTTTACCTTCATCCATCTTTCCACCTTACTACGACTTATGTACCTTCAAACGCAATGTGTCGTCGGGGCATCTCGAACGAAATTGGACATGATTTTGGACCACTCTCTCACTGTACTATGTAGATGAGGACGGTAAGCGGGCCTGTGGCCTTTGTCCTCATCTTTGTTAATATAGAAAAAAAAAAAAAAATATAGTATATATCTCCTAGCATAATTATATACACGACAGTTGCATTTTGAAGTACTGAGGGGGAAGGCAAGAAGAGACATTATTCATAACACCCACTCACTCTCTCTCTATATATATACGAGGGCGTGAGTACAGGCTAAGGAACACAGACAGAGGAGTGAATGAGAGACTGGTGAGGTATGTATGGATTGGAACGAAGGAAGGAAGGACAATTGAAGGAGGGGAGCACTGAGTTATGAGGGGGTGTTTTCTGTGATGGAAAGTTTTTTTTTTTTTTTTGTGTGTGTGTGTGATTGTGTGTGTGCTGGTGGTAGTGGTGTTTGAAATTGTGTGTGTGTGTGTGCTGGTGGTAGTTTGTGAAAGTGTGTGTGTATGTATTTATGTATGTGTGCATGTATGTATGTATGCATGTACTGTATGTATATGTATATGTATATGTATATGTATATGTATGTATGTATATATATGTATGTATGTGTGTGTTTTAATAATGAGTCCTGAGTTGGCACTGTTTTGAAGGTTTGGTGTTGAAGTGTTGTGTTGGTGGTACTGAGTGAAGGGGCTTGGTTGTATTCTAATAAAGGTTGCATGTGTGTGCTGTCGTGTGTGTGTGTGTGTGTGTGTGCGGGCCATATAAGGTTCGTAAAAGGTGTGGTGTGTAAGTGTTGGTTTTGTGTGTGTATGTGTGTAGATATTGTGTGTATGTATGTGTAGATGTTTTGTGTGTGTAGATGTTGGCTTTGAATATATATATATATATATATGTGTGTGAGGCGACATGGCGACAGTCTGGTTAGTCATGTACAGTCTCCTCCACTCCCGCTTTCACCAGTTCAGCGTTGCCATCGTATACACCAAGCATCGTGTGAGCCACCAGTTCCGACTCTCACATCCGAAACACCTGCCAGTAAGAGTAAGGGTTGATGTCAGGTGTTTCGGATGTGAGATTCAGAACTGGTAGCTGACACGATGCCAAGTGTATACAATGGCAACGCTGAACTGGTGAAAGCGGGAGTGAAGGAGACAGTACATACATACATACATACCTTCCTGTGGCGCCAACTCATCGTATCCTGTTTTCTTTACTAATAATCAATAAGGTAAAGAGGTAAAGAGAGGTGAGGAGGGAGGGGAGAACTTTCAGGAACTCTTTTGTGCTTGCTTGCTTGTTTGTGCATGGTGTGAGTCACGTGCTTGCAACAATCTTCTTCTACTATACATACATGATTTATAATGAAGGGGCGTCATAATAAACTTTGGGTACAGTTGGATACAGGAATGGTTGGTACATGTGCCCAGGTGAAAGAAGATACTTGTCCCATTTGAGTAACCATTGTGTGTCTATTATCAGGTACTTGCTTTTAATTACCATCCTCAATACTGACTTCTGCCCCTGTTGTCTCCTATTTGGCACTAAGGAACACACACACACACACACACACACACACACACACACACACACACACACACACACACACACACACACACACACACACACACACACACACACACACACCATCCTCAATACTGACTTCTGCCCCTGATGTCTCCTATTTGGCACTAATAAGGAACTTGATATTGGGAGAAATTGACCATCTTTCCCTTGGGCTGTACTACCCATTCATGTGTCGTACTGTACATTAGAGCTCCTTGATTCCTCCAAAGTATGAAACGAAACAGGACTATAGTGAATAAAAATAATGGTGTTCTGTTGCTTGGTATAGTTTGCAGGAATCGGTTCTGTCTGTATCTATCTATCTAACTATCTATTTCACTATCTATTTATCTATCAATCTATTTATCTATTTAACTATCTATCTGTCTAACTTTCTATCTAACTATCTATCTAACTATTTAACTATTTAACTATCTATCTATCTAACTAACTATCTATTTATCTATCTATGTATGATTGTTTGTCAGTACCTACTCCCCCTCCTGTGTACCTTACGTCTGGTGCCATCATCACCTGCCTTACCTTTACCTTTACCTCTGTCTGTCCTTTGCTCCTCTGCTGTCACCTGCTATACCACGTGTGTCATTAATTGGTGTCCCTGATGGTCGCTTATTGCACTTCTTCCTCCTCCTCCTCCTCTTCTTCCTTCTCCTCCTCCTCCTCCCCCTTCTCCTCCTCTTCCTTCTCCTCCTCCTCTTCCTCCTCCTCCTCCTCTTCCTCCTCACTTTATTGGTTCCCCCTTACACCCCTTTGCTTTATCCCTTGTTTTCCCCCTCCACTGTCTACTCGTCCCCTCCCCCCGCCCTTAATTGTATCTTCCCCCCCCCCACCACCAACTCCCTCTCGTAAATTCCCTTCCCCTTACCTCCTCCCCTCCTTTTTTTCCCCTTCCCTCCATTATTTCTACTTCCTTTCCTTTTCCTTCCCTTCTCAACTCTCTCTCTCTCTCTCTCTCTCTCTCTCTCTCTCTCTCTCTCTCTCTCTCTCTCTCTCTCTCTCTCTCTCTCTCTCTCTCTCTCTCTCTCTCTCTCCTGTGGGTCTTTTCTCATATAGTGTTTTATTAGTCCCCCCTTTGACCCCTGACTACCGGTGACTCCCCAGGGCCTTGTCTCTCACCAGCCCCTTCCCAGCAGTCCCGTGTCACTCTTCCTCCTCAGCCTCTCTTCCACTTCTCTTCATCCTCCTCTTCATCCTCCTCTTCCTCTCTTCTTCCTCCTCATCCTCTCTTTCTCCTACTCTTCTCTTCCTCTCCTCCTCCTCCTTTCCTCCTTCCTCTACTATTTTCCTCTCCTCTTCTCTTCTTCCTCCTCCTTCTCCTCTCCTCCATCTACCACCTCCTCCTCATCCTTCCTCTCTCTTATCCTGTTACACTATTCCTCTCCTACGTTTCCTATCACACTCCCTACATGCCTCTCGTTTCCTCAGCACCTATAACAAAAAAAATATAGTACCTCCACCTTACATCTGTCTGACTTTATGATCTTCTGTCTACTGTTCTTGTTTTCATCTTTATTTCCGTCGTATATAAGTAGAGGTCAGATTTTTTCAACCTCCTGTTTAGTCTATACCTCATAGCTGCATAGACGTGTATTTGTTTTTGTTTTGATTTGTTTTTTCTCTCTTTCTCTCTGTGGGGTGATGGATGTTTTCTGTGAGGTTACTCGTGCGTGCAATTTTTATCCCCCTCCATAATCTTTTGTTTACCTGGAGCTGAGGTGGGTGTGTGGGTGTGTGTGTGGGTGTGTGTGGGTGTGTGTGTGGGTGATGTTATTCTTGGAGAGAGAGATAACGCATGACTGCTATCGGATACGTCACCACATGAAGATCCCTCTGCACACACACACACATACACACACTCTCTCTCTCTCTCTCTCTCTCTCTCTCTCTCTCTCTCTCTCTCACACACACACACACACACACACACACACACACACACACACACACACCATAATACCTGACGATACATACAATTTAACACCTTACATAAACACCATAAAGAAAAATAATAAAGGCAATTATTATATTATTATTACATTTATATTTACAGTACGTTATTATACTTTGGCAGTGATAAAGGAAGTATAGGGATGATAAGGGAGATTATTGTTGTTGTCATCGTCGTCGTAGAGGGATGATGGTATAACTCCTCTGACGTCACATCTACATCAAATATTGGCTCCATCATAACCGGATGTACTAAACGAAAAAAAAAAAAGTCCTGAAGAGAAAATAATAATAAAGGTCTGATTGTGTGGGTGAGGGATGATGGTGGGTTAACGTTATCGTGGATGAGAGATGGATGTTAGTGTGGGTGAGAGGGGTGTTAGTGTGGGTGAGAAGGGTGTTAGCGTGGATGAAAGAAGGGTGTTAGTGTGAGTGAGAGATGGATGTTAGTGTGAGTGAGAGATGGATGTTAGTGTGAGTGAGAGATGGATGTTTGTGTGTATGAAAGAAGGGTGTTAGTGTGGGTGAGAGATGGATGTTAGTGTGGGTGAGAGATGGATGTTAGTGTGGGTGAGAGATGGATGTTAGTGTGAGTGAGAGATGGATGTTAGTGTGGGTGAGAGATGGATGTTACTGTGGGTGAGAAAGGTGTTAGTGTAAGCAAGAGAAAAAATAATGTTGTGGTATATGATTAATGGGTTTTCATTTTTCTGGCTACGACACCACCACCACCACCACCACCACGACACTCTCTCATCCTCCACCACGGCTTTACACACAAAAAAAAACAAATGCAAGTGAAAAAGGATAAACCTCCAATAAGCTATCCCACGTGAAGGACCTTTGATCAATGTACTCAGTCTCTTCTGCTGTAGTGGTTATTCAGGGCAACTTTTGTGTGTGTGTGTGTGTGTGAGAGAGAATTCGAAGAGGTGGGAACGAGTCTGTCTGATTTAGATTATACGTTTTTGTGTAGGCTAATAATTTTTCTTTCTTTTCTGTGTAACTTTTGGTCTATTGAAGTGTTGTTGTTGTTGTTGTTGAGTCGGGTTGGAGATTATTCCTCGTCAATGCCGGAAAGAATGACAAGGCGACCGAAAATTATATATATTATGTATTGTGGGTCTGTCCCATCGTTCGATACGTGGCTGACAGACCTTTCAAAATGACCACAAATATCGCAATTCCTCCACCCGATGTTAGAGCTTTTTGTGTTTAAAACTCCGGCCCGAGCTGCTTATAATATTATGTGTTGCGGATAAAACTGAATGCTGCCAAGTCCTCCCAAACTAGGTCACGTCATGTCATGTAGGGGCATCGGCAGGCTCCACTTCACCCACGACAACATTATTCACCCCCGTCTGAAGGTAGAGGGAAATCGCAGCACTATGGCCCCAAACCGTATGTATGAAGGTGAATTATGCTACCCAGGACCCCGTGGCTCCCTTGATTACCATTTGTTTTGATGTGGGACCTGGTTTTGACATCTCACCACACACACTACCCACGCTCTCAATCCCCACCACGTCAATATGTCCATCACTTGCAGGAGGAGGCTGAGGCTGAGGCTGAAGGTTGGGTCTCACTGCCACGGTCATGTTTTACCTGTCTTATGAATAATTCTTTTACCCCAACACCCTAAAGATGTTTGCTGTTTAAATAGTGATGTTTTATGGTGGAGAACTGGCCAGTCACAAACATTTCCCCAGGACCTCGTAGCATCAAATTACATTTTGCCAGAAATCAATGCATTATTACATTTGATTGCAGTAACGAAACGATCCTTTCTATCCTATTGTAATTACTGTTATTATAGTTATTATTCAAAATTATGGCCAGTGGTTGAAAACTTTTGAATTTTAGTAATTGTTGCTAAACTCGTATCATATTGTTTACGAGGGGCTTTTCAGTTTCGAGTGAAATAGTCTAGTCGCCAACGAAAACATATTTTGATTGTGTGTCTTTTTACATTGCAAGGGTAATTCTGACCCACTTCGCTCTCATATGGGTCTGAAGAAATTATTCTCACCTTGTCACCTGATTCATTACATGCTGCCTGTACCTGTAACCCCACCACCATCACACCTCATGACAACACCACACCTCATGACAACACCACACCTCATGACCACAACACCACACCTCATGACAACACCACACCTCATGACAACATCACACCTCATGACAACACCACACCTCATGACAACACCACACCTCATGAAAACACCACACCACACCTCACTACAACAGCACCATCGTACAGCCCATGACACAAACACTCACCACACCACTGAGCACCATCACACATGACACTACCAGACGATACCATCACAATACCACATGACACTAACACACCACGATACGTCGACTGTTGGCACCGTCACTTATTCACATGACATGACACCCACATGACACTTCCACCATACCACATCATTCCTACAAAGTTTCTTCACTGTAAAATCATAGATATTCTTCGTTGTCTACAGTTCTGTATCTTGTCCTGCTTTGTTATTGCTCCGCCAGTAATGTAATGTAAGGGCACCACTTAGGACACCATTCCTCCCAGGGGCGTCAGTGACAGAAGGAAAAGACTGATAAAACTAGCTACCGTACGTGACGAGAGAGATAGGCTACGTGAGAAAGAGGTGAAAGAGAGAGAGAGATGTGAGAAGAAAGAGGTGAAAGAGAGAGAGAGAGATGTGAGAAGAAAGAGGTGAAAGAGAGAGATATACATGAGAAATAAAAAGAGCGAGAGACACTGACAGTCATGTCGAGACCACGAGTAGAGATGAGTAGTGAATGAGAAAGTCGAGTGTTTCAACTGACCTGTCTGAACCACTGGGGTGACGGGGTGATGAGGCGTCGTGTCCTGAACCATGATGCTGTCTGATGTTTATGTCCTGGAGTGAAGGGCAGGGCAGGACAGGGCAGGACAGGACACACAACGACACGACGGGCCACCACCACTGCCCACCACACACTCCTTACAATATGGCCGCTCCCTTCAAACTCCCAGCCTCCTCGGATGCCAGATACTACTTGATGCGGGCGTGTACGTGCGTGTGTGTGTATGTATGTATGTCTCTTTGTGTCAGGGAGTGTGTGCCATTGTGTGTATGTGTGTGTTTTATGGTGAGTTATGTTAATGTTTGTGTAGTTGAGTCATTGTGTTTGTGGACATTATTAATATTAGGTTAGGGGAGGGTGTGATATGAGTGAGTGTAACAGGTGAATACGGGTGCGAGAGTTTGGGCGTGCGCACACCCACTCCATCGCGCCCAACTCGTGTGAGTGGGCGTACGTACTCTTCTCTCTCGCTCTCTTTCTCTCACCACTTGCCCGCTACACACAGAAACACACTAACCCATAGAGACAGACAGACAATGGTGGTGTAGGTAAAGATGAAACACCTCACACTCACCCCATCTAGTGTTTCTTAGTGATGTATTGATCTAGTGAGTCTCTCTCTCTCTCTATCTCTCTCTCTATGTCTCTCTCTCCCTCTGTATGTGTGTGTGTCTCTCTCTCTCTCTCTACTGCATTGGTTAATTTCCATCCATGTAATACATACAATATTTTATACAGTATTACAGTATAAGAATCAAGCATATTCATCATAAAATCCCAACTTGAAGAGCCGCAGTAAAATAAAATTATATTATAAAAAAATAAAAATATTAACAAGACAGCAGCACCACCAGTCACCCCATTTGCATTCCAAATATTATGAAGACATACCCGTACCTTGGCACTACTGTACCATCATGACTAGTAATCACAGAGGCACTATAATACAATAACTTAAAGGCCCTGTGATCGTGTATAAAAATTGGAGGCTTCTTATTTCTCCTGACCAAGCTTCTTCCATATGGGTGGCGTTTCGTGGCAATGTTTGAAGGACTTCCCAACCTCCTATTTACTGACTACATCATGGGGTCCTTAAGGGACCCTGTGTCGTAGTCAGAAAATTGGAGAAAAATTAGTCCTTCAAATATGGCCACGAAACACCATCTATAGGGAAGGAGTTTGTTTCGTGGCATGGTCAGGAGGAATCAGAAGTCTCCAATTTTATACACGATCACAGGGTCCTTAAGGTGGTAGTAGTGTTGGTAATTCTGGAACAACTGCATGATTCCTCCAGACAACTCCAAGCAACAAGGCACCATTATTTTTGTCCATCTGGTCCTGTTTCCTGGCATATTTTGGAGGAATCAAAGTGCTCTGATGTACCAAAAGCCTACTGTCCCCTTAAGCATGTAAAGTGGTGGTAGGTTCTTTACATTCAATGATTAATATTAAGTTTTTATATATACAGTATTTCTTTTGCCCCAAAGATGTGATGTTTGTGCAGTATTATTTTTTTCTTTTTCTTTCTTATTGTAGAGCCTGAGCTGTGTATATTTGACATTCAATTTACTAATTCAATATAGACTATGGTACAAACTGTACATTGCTTAACATATTTCGTCTTACAATTATTACAAGAGTTCTTATACTCTATATGATTTTTAGAATTATGTCACAGCATATTTGTTAAGTATGAATATCTTCTTCAGAGAAAATGCAATAAAACATACAGTACTTTATTAAACCCCAATTTATTTTCAAACTATAACATCTGTACATTATTAAAAATAGTGAATATGTTAAAAAACTTACGAGGTACTCCATCGAGTAAGGAACATTTCTGGTCATGGATAAACTTTCAATACTGTACCTAAATATTTGGCTCGGAATATGTCCAGTTACTGTTTTAAGTACTCTTGTAAAAAATACTGACAGGCTGTTATAAATGAAGTGAAAATTATTTATATTTGGAACTGTTTGAGCAAAGATGTCCTCAGGTACTGTACTTAGTAAACTTCAGTTGCAGTGATACTAACAACCATGTTAATTACTGTACCTATACTATTGCTTCTAGAAGTACTGTACTGTATATATGTAATACAGGTATGGGATACAGTATTATATATTATACTGAAGTTCTGTTTTTTGCAAAATTACCTCTACCTGCATTACTTCACAGCATAAAAATTCTCTAGTAACTATGGAAGACAACAAAGGAATGCTGAGATTCTACTTCTAACCACTTGGTATGTGAAGAACTAACTTTGGACCCTAACAACTATAACTAATGTTCTGGCATTCCCCTGACAAACACCATCAAATTTTTATATTGATATAATTCCATTTCACAGATTTCAATAGGGTATTGCCTATTGCTGCCAGGTGTAGACGACGACATTAACTAATTTGTAACAAGGCATAACTTGTACAGTATTATGATAACAAGTGACAAATGAATTGAAAAGTTCAATTTATTGACATACTAAGATTAGGTTAAGACAATACTGTATTAATATTTCCACTGTAAGGCACAGATGTTAAATTCAAATGGACAAGGCTTGAACATGTCCTTCAAAATACAGTATACGAATTAGATAATGGGTGAAATGGTAAGTCACTTAGAGAGGGTGAGCTGGAAGGACCTTTCCAGTACTAGTGCCAAAGCCAACTTTGTATCCATTTCCCTGACAGTACCCACTGACGATTACATCATCTCCATCTTGTATGAACTTACGAGTGACTCCACCACCAAGATCCACAGTCTTGCTTCCACGCCACGACAACTCCAGCATTGATCCAAATGAATCCTCAGTCTGTCAAGGTGAGAAGATATTGTTAAGAGTGGAATACTGTACTGTTGTCATTAAACTGGATTAGCAAAGTAAGATGAAAGAAGAAACACAGACTCTATACAATTGCAAGCTTTCTGTAAGTATATACTGCAAATCAAATATTTGGTATGCCACTGATGCTAAAGTACCAAAGTATTATTATTGTATATCATACGAAGATAAATCAAGAGTACCTGTAGCCTAAATAATAAGAAATCAGGAAATATAGACAGAGATGTTGACTTACAGGTCCTGAGATTGTGCCAGAAGCAAGGAGATCTCCAGGTCGAACATTGCAGCCAGTGATAGTATGGTGAGTGAGCTGCTGTTTCATGGTCCAGTACATGTGTCTGAAGTTACTTCTGCACACCGTCCCACTGCTTGCACTACCCTCAGCTGCAAACATATTTTAGTCCTTTAACTGATTGAGTATGAAAGAAGACTGGTCGCCTTAGGTCTGAAAGACCCTATAGGTATGGTAGAACAAGGGAGAAAGTGAAATGAGAGGGGGAACAGTAAGCATGAAGGAACTAGAGGGAAAGGAGTGACAATTGCTGAATTGAAAAGGAAACCATAGCCCTTCAATTACTGCCCACAATAAATTCAATGTTTACATAATTATCACTAGTGATGTATGTCAATAATATACTGTACAGTCACAAGTAATAATTTCTAGACATTTGCAACTATAACTACCAATAACAAGTGTCTACATCATTTAGATATTAATGATTATCTGTCTTTATACAGAATGTACTTCTAAGGACTGCCATGAAAACTATGTCTTCAATGGTGATTCTATTGGTAAGGCCTCCAAGAAATTACTGTACCTTTTATTATTCACAACAGTACCGTAGTCTCTTCTACTTCCACATTGTCAATGTGTACCGTACCTCACAAAGTGTGAACCTTCAGTTTCGACTCCTGTATCCGAAAATGTATTTATTGATAAGTAGTAAATTTCTTAACTATGAATCATCAAAAATACACACAGGCCAAAGATATGTAGGTTCCTGATTGGGGGACAAATCACTGCTATTCATGACAAAAGTGATAAGCTCCCAGTCATTGATAATGGAATACTTACGTTTAATAGCAACTTCAAGTTTGATATCAAAGGTATATTTGTCTGAGTGTGCCAAGTAGGGGAAGGGAGCAGGGTCCTGGGAGTAGTTGTCAACAAGGAATGGCTTGAGTGCTTCCATAGTAACCACCCAAGGAGATATGGTAGTTCCCATGTTTTTGGCCAGGAAAGGGCCCAGAGGAACATATTCCCACTTCTGAATGTCTCGTGCTGTAGAAAGGAGGATATTCAAATAATAAGAATTAGTAAAAAAAAATTATCATCATAGAAATAAGTATCTGCCTCTGACTTGCATAAACCAATGAAAACCCACAATGTCAGAGGAAAAAATGCAATTCTTCCTCCAATACAACCACCATTTGATTAAGTTGTAAAAAGGCCATCATTAATGGTTTCTCAATGAAAGCCAACATGAACTACCAATTAAACATAAAAATAGATGGGTTGATGTGAAAGGACATTAGAATTTATATATACAGAATGAAAAAAGAATTTAATATTATAAAATTAATTCTTGTTCAGGATTGAAAGAGGAAGGAAATGTAAAGCTCTTCCAGTCTATATAATATGTTGTACTGTATTATACAATGTACACACAATATCTCACCAGATCTTCATGTGACAGTAATACAAGTTTATTTGTCAAAATCCTTCAATTCAAACATGAATTGGAAAACATTATTTACATCATATTAACCATGAAATAGTCTAAGGAGAAATGTCACTATCTTATTATTATTTGTTACTACCCATACTTCCCCACTTTCATAATGAACCTTCTTTCCCATGGCCTGTCCTTCACTCAGTACCCCTTTACCTTTATAGGACTGGGATATTCACCACAGCCTCTTCCTCCACCAGGTAACTATGACCAAGGAAAGGGTCTATGATACAACAGGTCATGCTGCAGAGACAATGGACATCAATACAGTACAATTTACAAAAAACTGCTTAGGCAATACCTACCCCATCCATTGGAAGCAATGGTTCACCAGAAACTAAATCCAGAAAATTGTCATATTATGCTTACCACTCCAGTCATTCATGAGGACCATGCCAAAGATGTGTTCCTCTGCATCATTGATTTTAATAGGTTGACCCAGGGTGTTGCCAGGGCCCACAAAAAAGGCCATCTCCAGTTCAAAGTCCATTAGACGACAAGGACCAAAGGTAGGAGGCTCATCATCCTTGGGTCGGGTTTGGCCATTTGGGCGTCTGATGGGAGTACCAGATACCACAACACTGGAGGCTCTGCCATGGTATCCTACTGGAAGGTATTTCCTGAAAAATTAAATAACACAGTTATTGATCAGTTAACTACTTGAATCTACAAGTGTTTTTGTACACTTTATCAACCTGATTCTGAGGAAACATACCAGTATCTTTCTTTTTGCCAGTAATGCAGTATAAGAACAACAAAAGGTACATCAATTGGCAATGGCTGATGGTTCCTACCAAATATCTTCCACTTTTGCTTATCATTAAAGCTGGTCATTGTTTGCAAATTTTTTAACATATAAACCTGATATCCCAACACCTGGATTATATTCTGATAACTTCAAGCTTCTATGTCTTGACCAAAAATGTTGAATATGACTTCTTTGGGGTCAGGACGACCAAGAGATGGAATAAGTGTCTTGTATAAAACAGCTTACTCAAGCAGAAATGGTAGTACAGTACCTTATCAAATGATAGCAATGGAAAGGAAGGAGAAAGTATGCAACTAACCAGTTAGGCATGAGAGCATTTTCCTTGCCCCTAAACATGGTGCCCACATTGGTGGCATGGTCTAATGAAGAGTAGAAGTCAGTGTAGTCACCAATCTCAGCAGGGAGGTGCATGGTGGCAGAGCTCTGTGGCACCAGTGATCTGCAAAACACAATTTTTAATTAATATGTATATTTTTCTTACCCTGCTTGGTCTGTGTAATATAATATGGTATCATCATTCATAGAGTGAAGCCTTGTTCTCTTATGGAAACTCTCCTTAATTAAGGGCTGACCAGTATTCTACTTCATCGAGCAAAGTTTTACTTCTGGAACTTGCTCATCCATCCAAAAGGAGCTATTCACTCAATGTCTCTAAGAGTATACCTCCATGGAAGTTTGTGCATTATAACAAAATGTGATGTGTTGAAAAGGTATATGGTACTCAGGTTACCCTTACTTTGTTGGTCACAAACATGTACAGTACCGTATAGCTCCACTTGCAAAAAAACTTCTGATGTGTACAGTATACTACTCAAATCATCATAATACTGTACATATTGGCAATCCGTCCATCCATGCCAGAAAGGGAATGGTCCAATTTTATTTAAGCATTATCATATCAATGGTGATCAACATGTTTAATTTTGTCATAGGCTGTACTGTTATGTGTGGTTAGCTTGCCTTCCTCTGAGCTTAGCATCATCACGGAGGCGAGGATCTTCAGTGCCAAGCAGCTGCTGCAAAGTTGTTCGAGCCTCACTCCATGCACATCGTCCCAGCCCCATAAAGGCATTCAGGGTCCTCTGTCAAATATTATAGAGGTATATAATGACTGGAAGTAAAGTCACCATAAAGGATTGAAGGGGTTAATGTTAATTAAGAACAAACTCTGTTAACAAATAATAAGAACAAACTCTATTCCAAAATCACTCACCATATTATACCATCATCTATTTGTGTATGTGAACTGTTATTACCTTCTTGAAAACATCCTGTTTTGTCTTGAGAAGTGGTCCAGAGAAGAGGTGGCAGACGACAGATAAGTCCAGGATCAGGTCACCAATAGCCACACCAATACGAGGGGTTGCCTGTAAATAACACAAACATATATTTATCATATATTTTACAATGCATTAATACATCTATCCGATTATCTTTAATTGAAATATTTAACGGAAGAACTACACAATGAATAATTAAGTGTTACTATTTTGTGTTAAAAATAGAGAATGGGATCTGATTGAAGGGTAAAATTCATGTTAACCCCATCACTGTACTGTTTAGTGTGCTAAAATAATCACCTCCATATGGCCTCTACTGCATTGAAAAAATATAATTACTGTAGTTAGTACTGTATAATACTTCTGATTGGTGAAAATACTGTTATCCTTCAAAAATCATATAATGGCTTTGATAGCATGTTTTCAATTTGTAATGGGGAGTGTACTGTACATCTCCCTACTACTGTACCTATAAACTTAACACTGGGAGGGAGGCTGACACATCTACTCCCACTCTAGCCATATAACTTGTCATTGATGTTTACACAGTGTAGGTACTTGCACAGTCATCCTTCTCCTCTCAGACCTCTCCCAACTACTTTCTTCAGCTGTTGTACAGTAAATCCCTAAATCATCTTATATACAGTATGTGCACTCATTACTTACACATACTGTAAATACTGTATATACTGTTTTGTATATTCATAGTTTCATTCTAAAACCCAACCAGCCCTTCAACCTCAAAATATGGCATATCCATTTCTTGCTTACCTTAACATGGTAAAATTAATGTTAACATTTGATGTTCACCATACTGGGAGGGGATATTTAACAAAAATTGTCTGTAATTTCAATTGTACTGAAGATCCCTCATGGAACAATGCATGTACAGTATTGTTAATGTTTCTATTCTTATTGTTCATGCTTTGTGGTTCATATTGAATTCTATTAGTGCTTATTTGTTTCATCCTAATTAATTTCATTAATTCAACTACAGTAAAGCAGTAGAGTTTCTGTGTTGGTTTGTTATACTTGATAGCTCACTCCAGTATATTAGTGAGTTGCTTCACTGTCATATGTTTTAATTTTTTGTCTGGGATGGTACTTGAATAGTGAAGGTCTTGGAGGAAAGGCACTTGAACTCTACATGTGTCTATGGGTGACAACTGTGGTAAAGGTTACATGGGGGTGCAGATGGTGTATTGGTTATAATGTTTGCCTAGCAAGCAAAAGATCCCATGTTCGATTCCTGAGCTCGTACAATTTTCCCAGCCCCTTATGTCCCTGTTCACCTAGCAGTAAGTAGGTACCCAGCTATAAGAGTGAGGATTGTAACCTTGCTGGCAAGGGGAAATGTGTTGCTGTAAGAGACTGACTGCCTTAATGACCTACACATGAGTCTACAGGCATAAAGCCCAAAAATTTTTATTACGTTACAAGAATTCAAGCATGTCATAATGGACTTTAAACACAAGTTACGGCTTGACGGAATTGCAACGGATTCATTCTGCAACTACAGGTCAGTAACTTAACATCATTGAAATTTAACTGGAAAATATACTAAATAGCAAAGTGTCAGAATGCAGGACTAAGTTAGCAGCTACGGGAAAAGACCAATAGATGTAATTTTAGTTACAAGAGAAATGAAGTGCAGTAATCAGCAGTCTGAAACACTTAGGCTAAAAGCAGTACACAGAAGAGCATCTTTAATATAGAACAAATTAAAGGTGCTAAATACAGTATGTTTTTGTTTCAGGGAAAGTGCTTGGAGGGAAAGGTGTCAGTTAATCTAAATGTTTGCAGGTGTGGATCATTCATTGTACAGTACTTCGATGCAAGTTCTGTTTATCACATTAAAGAAGGATACAGTACCACAACAAGGGGGAAGGTGCACAATGGAAAAACTAAAGGCAAGGATACAGATGGGAGATGTAAAAGTATGTTTCTGTCATAGTGTTGCTTGTTTTCGGATTTTTGTATGTTTAAAATGGAACTGGATGTGTACATAGATCAAAAGGGATTGTGAGGAGAATAATGGCAATCACATGTACAGTTGTGGCATATAGTCTTTGATCAGGATGTAAGGAAATGTCTGATCAAGGATTATATGCAGTAACTGTACAAAGGGTATATGTATATATATATGCATTATTTCAGAGCCAAGAAAGACCTCACTAAACCACATATTACATAATACAGTACAGTACAGTATATCCCAGTAAATCATACACAGTAGTGTCCTTCTTTACCCTCACTATACATAAGTTCCCCTATACTACCTTAATCAATCAATATACAGTATACATTTACGTTGCCAACACAAAATCTATGAATATTCGGTATTATAAAAGATAAAATGCCAAGAGTCACTCTCACAGCATCAAGGCCAATAGCAGGAACCCCGTTAAAACGAACACAAGTAAACCTTCCCTACTAACATATATGATCTTATTTATACACCAAGGCACCCAAACTATTTCTCAGCTACAGTGATAACTCTAAAAATATACAAATGTTAGGCTTAAATTAGATTAACTGGCCACCACCACAAATAATAGTTCAAACCAGTATAGCCTCGGGCCTTACACACATACCAAACCCCCATACATTTTTTTTTATAAGGATTTGTAATGTATTTTTCCATGTTAATAAAATTTATGCTGAGTTGCTGACATCATCGCTGAGAAAAATAACAGCATCATGATGATAATTGATATTGTATAAGGGTAAAAGTTAAGTTGGGTAGGTGAGGGTGGGATTATTTTAGGTGTTTTCTACCGATATCTTACATTGTCAGGGGTTGAGAACACTCCGTAGGGTAAGTTCTGGATGGGGAATTCACTCTCAGGTGATATTTCAACGAACGACTTCATGTTCTCGGTAGTATTAGAGTTATATACTGCACTGACACGCCTTCAGTCCTCTCTGCTTGACTCCCTCTGCCGTCTGCGGCTGCGGCTCTGCCCGGCTCAGGCAGTGGCTCTTGGCTGCCGCAGTGCCGCTGGCAATAGTGGTCCTAGTGACAATGTTGCCAATTCCATGAATACCCATCTACCCTATGGCAGAAAGCTCGTCAAAATGGCTAAATACGAGTGATTTTAGTTACCATTTTAATGAGACAAGCTACATCTTAAATTTGTTCATATTTCAGCCAATATATTCAATTATATGCACATTACCCTACACTTTGCTCCCTTCACACGACGCGACCACAGTCACCCAACCTGATTGCGCAGCGTCGCGTGAAGTGGGCCTTAACGTTCAACTAGTAATATACCTTAATTTACTCTAAGGCCCGAGACACACGGGTGCTTTGTGGTTGCCACACAAGAACCACACGCAGTAGCGGGGACGTGTCTTCCCATAATAGGTTTCCATTGTTTTGAACAGACAAGCCAGTGCGTCGGCGTCTTTGGCCAAAATACACAGATCCCTGCCAAGAGTGGCAGCGATTATAATTTAGGCCTGGGATACACGGACCACATGTGGTCGCTCGGTGGCCTGCCTGTCGTTTCGTAAGTCGCTGCCAGCCAGGCACACGGGCGACTGTGCGACGTCCCTCAGTTAAACCACAAATCGCCGTCATCAGCCACACAAGGTTCTTGCGTGGTGACCACTAAAGCGCCCGTGTGTCTCGGGCCTAACAAGTTGAGGGTAGACCAAAATATCAAAGATTTACACACATCGTTTCATTGTAACTTTCGTGACAAGCCAATCCAATTTTCGAACATTTATTTGTGTCCAACTTAATCCAATTCTACCTCTCAAAGTGAAGGAGAATGGGAAGGGTAGGAAGAAGAATGGTAAGGTTGGAAGGAGAATATGGGAAGAGAAGAGAAGGAATGAGAAATTATACTGGTGACTTGAATACCTACTTCGAAACACGAAAAGCCAAACATTACGTGGATAAACATAATAATGATAACCATGACTAGTATGTTAATTTATTTCCTTCATTACACCTTTATCGCCAGAAAATCAGCTGCTGAATCTTTCAAATTAGCGCTAGAAAACGAGTTAGGAAAGTTTCAAATCTGGCAACACTGGATTTTGGCGACGAATCTGACGATGACAACGACAATTATTGCCAAATACCTTGACTATTGCTAGCTTTTATTACTATATTAAATGCTTACTTGCCAGGTGAAATTTCATACAGCCTTGTGGAAAAATTATTTTCATTCAATTTTGTATGTATGGAATATATCATTTAAGTTTATTTGCTTTTGTATTGAAGGAAATATTAATGATTATGGGAGAACGTTGAAACTCTATGGAGGTGTGTCTTGACGTCTGCTTGGTAACAGCTTCTGATTGGCTGAAATGTGCAACGTCACAAATGTAAACACAGCATCTCTATTCTCCTATCATACTTATACGATCAATAATATTATCAACATTTTAATACTGTCAGTAGCCATTGATGTTGTGTAGGTGCTCTTAGCCTGAAAATATGTTTGGATATGCTGGAACGTGTATATAAATGCACACAAATGGATCTCAAGACGAAGCCACACCTTGCAAACGAACACGAATGGATGCTGCGGCGAGCAAGAGTCTGTTTATTACTCTTTATTTTCTTATATGGACTAATACGTTTGTACTTATTCTACCGATTATGCACTATAGCTGTCTTTTAGGGTGACATTCATTCACTTGTTGTGTGTGACATGCAATAATTACGTGAAGGGATGACATAAGCGTGCTTGACATTTAAAAATCCCTCGCGGTGATACGATGATGTCACATCAATTATAAGTCTTACCAACCAATGAAACTTGAATTAGAGATTTACAATGCTGTGAATTCTGAAATATAGAAAAAAATCGTATTATATCAAAAGCAACAAATACTGGAAATGTTTACTAGGCTTCGAAGAGGTTTTGGTCCTCTTTGGGTATTATGTGTGCTTTAGTTCATCCAAAGAGGAAACCTGAAATGTCACAGTAGGGTTGGTATGCTGCAACTTCAAAACATTACCGCACTACCAGTGTTACCAAGTGCAGGAAAATTTATCTAATTTAGGGAATTTTGAAGTCCACAGAAAATTTATATAAAGATTATTCAAGAGTAAACAGGGGAATTTTTACTAGACGAAATACAAAAAAGGCCGTCAATGTACAAAAGTAAACAGGGAATTATTGAAGTAAAAAGGGAAATCTTGATGTTTAATTAAGATGAGATAAAAAGGAAATTTCTGCAGATGTTGAAGTTGAAGCTAAAAGGGAAATTCTGATGTTAAAGTTTAGACAAATGGGGAAATTCTGATGTTAAAATTGAGGCAAAAAGGGTAATTCTGATGCTGAAATTGAGGTAAAGATGGAAATTCTGATGTTGAAGTTGGGGAAAATTTCGTCAAATAGCAGACCTGGCAACACTGCATCCTTACTCGGCTAGCAGGATGCCTCGTGCTTCAGGGGAAGGAGGTGTGCAAGTCAAAGGTAAATAATTAAATATACATTGATATACGTATTGCTTACACACACACGTTATATTTCATGTGTTAATTAGGATTATCTTACATATATATGGTGAATTATATCTGGTGACATCCATATTATCAGTGGGAATTAATTATAAAGGTAAATAATATAATTTCCATTTATTTATGTATTCCTTACACACACACACGTTATTTTTATATATGTGTTATTTATGATTATCTTACTTATATAAGGCGAATTATACCTGATGACATCCATATATATTATTAGTGGGAATTAATTATATAGTAATTTTTTTTAATTGTGATAGTAATATAGTGCTCGTGACTATACACTCACAATACAAAATATATATCCAAACTTGCTTCGAATAATTCTGATCGAGTATTAATTAAGCAAACTCGAGCCAATATAAAACAGGATAAGCTTGGAATTGGTTCACTACCATCTCAAATGATTCGAAACTTCAACCTAACCTGGATACACATTTTGGATTGCGAGTGTACAGTTGGACACAGGAATGGGTGGTACAGTTGCCAAAAAAAAAGGTTATTGCGACAAATCTTGATAGAACTTTAAACATAGTAATATCCACAACTATTTGTATGGACTATAAGCATGTATAACAGAAGAAAATATACATATCCTTCTGTAATACATACTTATAATCCCTACAAACAACTATGGACATTAATATATTTAATGTTGTATCAATAGTTGTCGCAGTATGTACCTTTTTTGGCAACTGTACATGTGCCCAGGTGAAAGATACTTGTCCCATTTGAGTAACCAGTGTCTATTATCAGGTACTTGCTTTTTATTACCATCCTCAATACTGACTTCTGCCCCTAATGTCTCCTATTTGGCACTAAGGAACACACACACACAGACACACACTCCATCCTCAATACTGACTTCTGCCCCTGATGTCTCCTATTTGGCACTAAGGAACACACACACACACACACACACCATCCTCAATACTGACTTCTGCCCCTGATGTCTCCTATTTGGCACTACTAAGGAACTTGATATTGGGAGAAATTGATCATCTTTCCCTTGGGCTGTACCACCCATTCATGTGTCCAACTGTATATATAAGAATAAATACTATATAAGATTAAAATGTATACAAGTGTTCCATAACAGTAATACAGTTTATGGGAATAATAATAATAATAATAATAATAATAATAATAATAATAATAATAATAATAATAATAATGACTTTTTAGATACAGTACCATAGCAACAGCAGCAGTCTTAATTAAGGGGAAAATTTTGTGTTGGTAAATCTGGAGCAACTGAATCCTCCAAACTATTCCAAGCAACAGAACACCATTACTTTCGCTCTTGTGGTCCTGCTGTTTCCTGGCATATTGTGGAGGAATCAAGGCACTCCAATGTAGCAAAACAGAATTTTATATCCACCTTAAAATTATTTATCATGAATGGATTAAATAATGAAAAATATATGTGATTAGTTAATAATTATATTTTGTTTGGTATGGTGCAGAAATAATACAGTACTTTATATTTATTATTTCTTTATTATTATTATTATTATTATTATTTCTTTATTATTATTATTATTATTATTATTATTTGTATTATTCTTTATTTACCTATATATATATATATATATATATATATATATATATATATATATATATATATATATATATATATATATATATATATATATATATATATATATATATATATATATATATATATATATATATATATATATATATATATATATATATATATATATATATATATATATATATATATATATATATATATATATATATATATATATATATTTTTTCTTTATTATATTTTCTTATTTATAGAGTGTACTGTATTGTACCTCACTTGGATATTCAGCAACAGACCATAACATCCCTGACTGAAGAGAGGCTTCTGATTCCTCCTAACCATGCCACAAAACAATCTCTTTTAAGGGCCCTGTGTTCGTGTATGAGACCTGCTTGGTGGCTTCTGATTCCTCCTGACTATGCCACGAAACGAGCTCCTTCTCTATACAGTAGATGTGTGTGTGTTTCGTGGCAATGTTTGAAGGACTCATTTATCTCCAATTCTCTGACTACATCACTGGGAGTCCATTAATTAACAACATGGAACCTGAGATGAGATAAGAGGTATGTACAGTATATTATTTAAGGGGAGAGAATAGTGTTGGTAAATCTGGAGCAACTGATTCCTCCAAACTATTCCAAGCAACAGGCCACCGTTATTTGTGTTAATCTGGTCTTGTTTTCTGGTATACTTTGGAGGAATCAAGACACTCCAAAATACCAAAAGTATACTACTGTACCTCCTTAATTGTACTTTGTAACATGAACTTTTCTAGTGATTAATATATACTACTGTACTGTATATTACATTATCTGAGGGTACAGTGACATATTCCCAAGCTTTCAGAATAAGTGTACCTGTATCTTCTCATCTTTGTACTTTTTTCTCTGCTTGTTTGTCTGTTATATAACCCCCCCCCCCCAAGCATGTCCCCAATTCCCAACCCCCTCTCAAGCATATCCCCTATTCCCAAACCCCCCCAAGCCTGTCCTCTACTCCCTCGCCCCCTAACTCCCCCTCCAAGCCTGTCCTCTACTCCCGCGCCCCCCAACCCTGTCCCCTATTCCCGCACCCCCTTAAGACATTGGTGGTGGTAGTGGTGGGGGTGGGGGTGGGGGGAGGGGGTCGAAGCAGCATTAACATAATCGTCTTCCCAGCCAGCTATAGCCAACACCTGTTTGGCTTAAATCACTTTTAGATCTACTTTTAATTTCAGTATCAAAAAGCGATGGAAAATAAAGCCAACCTCGCCTTGTAGATCACTATGCTTACAAGATTATAATGTTTTTTTTATTTTCATATACCTATAGTTGGGAAAATGTGATTATTTATTTATATACATTTACAGTTAACATCAATATTAAGTGACTTGCCTTGATTCTGGAACGTGATATTATTATTATTATTATTATTATTATTATTATTATTGTTATTATTATTATTATTATTATTATTATTATTAACTGCTACAAGTATTCTTTTCTTCAGTGGTCTGTTCTATTACCAACCATCCACAACTTCTTGGCATAATGTGGCACCATCCACTCCTCCAGTTGACTCTCCCTTCACCTCTATTTTCACCTCTCACTTTTCACCTCTCTCCCTCCACCTCTCTATACATATAGCTCCACCTCTCACCCTTCACCTCTCCTTCCACCTCAGTTTTCACCTCTCCCTCCACAAACATACAGCAATAGTTTCCTTTATTTAACCATAGAGCGATGAACAACATGAATTATCTTGGTTGATTTAAGACTTATTTACAAAGAATACAACTTCTTTTTTTTACAAAGAATACAACTAGGCTATAATATACAGTACATTATGTTGTTTATTATACATTATTTATTATACATTTATTATATATTATTATGTATGTTGACGTGTAGGAAAGAATTATACAACTAGGCTATAATATACAGTACAGTAGCCTATGTTGTTTATTATACATTGTTGTTTTGTTTCATATAACCACCAACACATTGTCATTGTTAATTGTCTTGGTGGGACTGTACTAGGATTAGATTACTGAGAGGTGATAAGTGAGAGGTAAAGGGTTAGGTAGAGGGTGAGAGGTGAAGGGTGAGGTAGAGGGTGAAAGGTGAAAGGACAGTCAAGAGCAGTAGCCATATATATTTCCATGTCGTGCAACCTTTTATTATTATTATTATTATAGAATCAGATAGCAGTGATAGAAGCTCAGGTGTGTGTAGGTAAGGGAAAGAAAGGTAGAGCTACGTAGAGAGGTGGAGGGGGAGGTGTAAAGGGAGGTGAAAAGTGAGAGGTGGAAGGAGAGGTGGAGCTATGTAGAGAGGTGGATGGAGAGGTGGAAGGAGAGGTGAGAGGTGAAGGGAGAGTAGACTGGAGGAGTGGATGGCGCCACATTATGCCAAGAAGTTGTGAGTTATGGAGACGTTTAGCCAAAGATCGTGTGTGTAACCTACCAGTGGACGGTGTTGTGTGTGTGTGTGTGTGTGTGTAAAAGAATCTCTTACGTGAGGAAAATGTGTGCTTTTGAAAGTCGTGTGTGTGTGTGTGTGTGTGAGTGAGTGTGAGTGTGAGTGTGAGTGTGAGTGTGTGTGTGTGTGTGTGTGTGTGTGTGTGTGTGTGTGTGTGTGTGTGTGTGTGTGTGTGTGTGTGTGTGTGTGTGTGTGTGTGTGTGTGTGTGTGTGTGTGTATATATAAAAGAATCTCTTAAGATTGGAAAATGTGATAGGATGTGTGTGTGTGTGTGTGTGTGTGTCTCAAAAGGTAATTATTTGCTATATCATATTTTATTATCTTGTATACAAAATTACTAACAAACACTTTTTTGATAATTTTTGTTAAAGAATGGAGTGAGTGTAATGTATAAAATTTTATTTTTATTATTATGTAGTTATTCCACGATATAACTATAAACTTATATAAACATTAACCATTATTATATTATTATTATTAGTATTATATTAGACTATAGTATTATACATGACGAGACATATTATTATTATTATTGTTATTGATGTTTTTATTGTTGTTTTTGTTGTTATTATGTTGAATACAGAGTTAGATATTTGATAATGTATCTGATAGAATTATTATTATTTATTATTATTATTATTATTATTATTATTATTATTATTATTATTATTATACTGGTTAGAGTTAGAATTAGTTAGTATATGTAGAAAAAAAAGGAAGGTGTCCATGATTGATTCCTTTAGAGAGACTGTCACCAAATTTTGTTGTTTGTTGTTGTTGTTGTTGTTGTTGTTGCCTTTTGTGATTTTATTTTACTGGCAGCTCCTCATTAGTTAGATTCCCCGGTGAGATAAGGCACACACACACACACACACACACACACACACACACACACACACACACACACACACACACACACACACACACACACACACTTACACACTTACACAAACACACACACACACAAACACACACACACTGGTGGAAGGAGGCACTGGTTTTGAAAAGACTTATTACTTCACACACACACACACACACACACACACACACACACACACACACACACACACACACACACACACACACACACACACACACTCCACATCTTATCAACAAAGCTTCATTACAGGGACACACTTGCTTTTAATTGGAGATATAATAGGCTATATATAAAAATAATTGTAGGCCTATATACTAAGTCCTCCACCACTGTATATATCACCAAACAAACCTTCTCTCTTCATATTATTATTATAGAAACATCTGTACTTAAAACCAATACACACACCCCAAGCCTGTCCCCTTACTCCCGCACCCTCCCAAGCCTGTACCCCTACTCCCGCACCCTCCCCCCAGCCTGTCCCCTACTCCCGCACCCTCCCCCCAGCCTGTCCCCTACTCCCGCACCCTCTTAAGTGAACGTGGTTGGATGTATGTCAGTTCTGGAGTCAAGAAGGGATGGTATATTATTATTATCTCTATATGCTGACGGTAGAGTCCATAACCACATTAACTGAGGGATGATTTTAGAACTTATGAGAGCAAGTGTGTGGTGGCATATCACTGTCTTATGTTGATGATGTTGATGAAGTGAGAGAGGCTTTCAATTCACACACACACACACACACACACACACACACACACACACACACACGCTCAACAACATATTATTATTTTTATTATTATTATTATTATTATTATTATTATTATTATACAGTTGTGGCGTGTGTCATATAATATTATATACCTTACGTTGCTAGGATACCGTCCCTCTGCCAGACTTATGGTGAAAAAAAATATGTTTAAAAGATACTAAGGTTATTACTAAGGTATTGTTTGTTAACTTCAGTTGTGACACATCTTCACTTCGAGGTCGGTGGCAGGTCGCATTTTTTTTTTTTTTTAGCCGATACTGTACTGTATATTAATTAGTATATATTTTCACTGCCTTTTCTTCATATTTCTCTTAATTTGTCTGTATTCCCCTTATTTAATTAGTATATTTGTTCACTGCCTTTTCTTCATAATTTCTTTTAATTTTTCTGTATTCCTCTTATTTCTTCTATAAATAGTTTGTTTTGGGGTTGTAATCACACGTGTAATACATTTTGATACACTCTTGTAAACATACATACAGGTAACACATATTTTCTCCTTTTCTTTTCTCCTCTTCCTTCCCATCTCTCTCTTCACTTTTCTAATATGATACCATTTCTTTTCCTCTTCCCTTCCTCCTTTTCCGTTCCGTTCCCTTCCCTTTCTTTCCTCTTCCCTTAATTCCCTTACCTTCCTCATTTTCCCTTACCTTCTCTTCCCCCTCTCATATTCCCTCCCCTTCCCTTCCTTCCCTTCCTTTCCCCCTCTTCCCTTCTCATTTCCCCTCCCCTTCCCTTCCCCCTCTTCCTTCCTCTTTTCCCCTTCATCCCTCCCCTTCCCTTCCCTCCCCTCTCTTCTTTTCCCATCTTCCATTAATGTCTCCCTCTCTCCATCCATCCATCCATCCCGTCTTGCCTCTTTTATCTCCCATCATCTTCTAATCCTTCTCTTCCTACCCAATTATCATTCATCCTCTCTTCCTTCCTTCCTTCCCTCCCTCCCATATTTAACGAAAACATTACTCCATCTCTCTCTTCCTTATCCCTTCCATCTCATCTTCAAATTCTTCTCTTCTTAACCATTTATCATCCTTCCTTCTTCAACTGTTCCCTCTTTTCTTTTTATTTCCTTCCTGCTTGCTGTCACACCTCTCTATCACCTTTTTCTGGCGCTATAGGACCTCGATGTTGCGGCGCCTAATATCCATCAATTAATCCTTCCCTCCCCCTTCTTCCATATACATCGAAGACACCTCTCCATTCCTCCTTCCTTCTCACCCCTTTCCTTCCCTCCATCATTCCATACACCTCTCTTTTCCTCCTCTTTCCTTCCCTCCTTTCCTTCCCTCCTTCATTCTATACACCTCTCCATTCCCCTTCCTTCTCACCCCCCCCCCCCCTTCCTTCTCACCCCCCCCCCCCCCCCTTCCTTCTCACCCCCCCCCCCTTCCCTCATACTCTCTGGTTCCCTAATTCCACTTATGATAGTAAAAAAAAAAAATACAGATCAAACTTGTGGAAAGAAATGAGGATTGAGAGACATACATACATACATACATAAATACATACATACATACATACATACATACATACATCACTGTTTCTCGCATCCAATTCCTGAAATAATAAATATATCCTAACACACACACACACACACACACAGACCACATGCATGCAGAGGGACACAAGCGACACCTCCCACCCACCCCAACCTAACCCCATAAGGTCGACAGTCCCAGGGTTATAAGAGGGCATACCCGACCTTAGAGTCACGGTGTGGGATGTAGCGGTGATGAAGGGGGCAAGAGAATGAGATAATGAGTGTGTATAAGTTTTTTTTGGGGTGAAATGAGGGAAATGAGGAATGTCTAGGAAGTGAAAAGGAGGAATAATGAAGGAAAAGGAAGGAAATGAGGGAAGTGGAAGGAATAATGGAGGGGAAATTATTATTATTATTATTATTAAGAAGTGAAGGAGATGACAACTGATCAGACTAACACATTGTAAACACTTAACTGGAGTCCCTTGATTCCTCCAAAGTATGTCACAAAACAGAGCCAGAGGAACAATAATAATGGTGTTCTGTTGCATGGAATAGTTTGGAGGAATCATTTGCTCCGGATTTACTTTTAAAGAACTTCTCCAATCGTTTATACATACATTGCAGATATAGATAGATAGATAGATATTTGGGTGCTTGCTTGGCGATGTGTGTGTGTGTGTGTGTGTGTGTGCGTGTTTGTCTGTTATTTCGTGTGCATCAGTGTGTGTGTGTTTGTTATTGTCAGTGAATGTGTGTGTGCGCGCGCGCTTGTTTATCGTGTGCGTATATCTGTGTGTTAGTGAATATGTGTGTGTGTGTGAATGTTTCTGTATATGTGTGTGTGTGTGTGAATGTTTCTGTATGTGTGTGTCAGTGAGTATATATATGAGTATGTATGTATATGTGTGAGTGAATGTATGTATGAGTATGTGTGTGAATATTTCTGTATGTGTGTGTGAGTGAATGTATGTATGAGTATGTATGTATATGTGTTAGTGAATGAATGTATGTATGTACGTATGAGTGTATGAGTGAATGTATGTCCGTACCGGTATGTATGTATGTATGAGTGAATGTAAGTCCATACCGGTATGTATGTGTGTGTGTCCTATGATCAATTTCAATTATACGGGAGATTATTCAGATTAGCAGCGGGTGTGTTGGTTCACAGAGGTAATGTTTCTTCAATTAAATTACTTCATCCATCCTCTCTTCTTTATTTACCCTCCCTTCTCTCCCTCTCTCTCACACACTATTTATTTCTTATCATTCTCTTCTTTATATATTTGTTATCATTCTCTTTATTTATTTGTTATCATTCTCTTCTTTATTTATTAGTTATCATTCTCTTCTTTATTTATTTGTTATCCTTCTCCTCTTTATTTACCCTTCCCTCTCTTCTTTATTTACCCTTTCCTCTCTTCTTTATTTACCCTTTCCTCTCCTTTATTTACCCTTTCCTCTCTTTATTTACCCTTCCCTCTCTTCTTTATTTACCCTTTCCTCTCTTCTTTATTTACCCTTTCCTCTCTTCTTTATTTACCCTTTCCTCTCTTCTTTATTTACCCTTCCCTCTTACATGTACAGTCGAGGCACATAATCCTTGACCCCTTTTAAATAATTTCAGGATTACGTTGGTGTTTCATAATTATTTTATTTCCGTTTACTGTTATGGAATTTAGTGTGTTATAGTGTGTGTGTGTGTGTGTGTGTGTGTGTGTGTAATATATAATTATGTCGTGTCGTTAATTAAGGGGGTGTGGGAGTAAGGGGACAGACTTGGGGGAATTAGGGGGGTGCGGGAATAGGGGACATGTAGGCTTTCTACTCACCCCACAAGCCTGTCCCCCTATTCCCCCCCCCACACCCCCCAAGCCTGTCCCCCTATTCCCCCCCCCACACCCCCAAGCCTGTCCCCCTATTCCTGAACCCCCCAAGTCTGTCCCCTATTCCTGAACCCCCCAAGCCTGTCCCCTATTCTTGCACCCCTTAAAAAATAAAAATAAGCATATGTAATGATACGTAGTTTATTTTAATCTCTTTTCTCATTTTTGTTGTTATTTATTTTTCAGTACTTTATAAAATGTTTAATTAACCCTAAGTAACTTATTTCTCTTTTTATATATAATTATCAACTATGGATGTTCCTCTGTCTCTCCTATTATTATTATTCTTTAATTTATTTATTTCTTCTCTTCTCATTCTCCTTTTCTGCTCCCTTTGTCCCCCTCCCCTCTCCCCCCTTCCCCCCCCACCCCCTCCACACCTGTCTCAAGTCCACCACCTACCTCGACCCCATCAGTAAAGACTCCTCCCCCTTCACCTAGCCCCGCCTCCCCCTTCACCTAGCCCCGCCTCCCTTCACCCCGCCTTCTGGCTTAGCTCCGCCCCAGTCACTGCACATTGCCTAGGCTCTCTTTACTTTATCCCGTCTCGCTTTCTTTCTTTCTTTACCATTTACTTCCCTCTCTCTCTCTCTCTCTCTCTCTCTCTCTCTCTCCTCTCTCTCTCTCTCTCTCTCTCTCCTCTCTCTCTCTCTCTCTCTCTCTCTCTCTCTCTCTCTCTCTCTCTCTCTCTCTCTCTTTATATATATACAGAGAGAGAGAGAGAAGTTATAACAATATAAACCATTAATAAACAAACACCTTCATTGGAGTTAAATATTATCGAAGTATTGAAGGCTCCAGTACTTTTTTTTTTTATTTTTCCAACTTTTACACACAATACATTATTACCTCAGTATTCAGTATTGGCTTGGCTTTGCTTTCATTCCAGTTGTGGTTAGTTTTAAGAGTCAGTATATAGCTTCATGTTTGACCCACTTTATCACTGATCCCTCAAACAGTATATACCCTACACACACACACACACACACACACACACACACACACACACACACACACACACATATATAGGTTCCTGATGCACGGTACACACACACACACACACACACACACACACACACACACACACACACACACACATACACACACACACACACACACACACACACACACACACACACACACATATATATATCTAAACTTTTTTTATTCCCGAAAATAGGCTGTACAATATTCCAGTGAAAATCCATTCGGTGGCCTTTTCCTGCAGTCTTGTATGTCCTTATTTTATTTATATTTACTTGTGTTTTGTGTCGGAGAGAAGTGGAGGAATGGGAGAGAGAGCCTTCATCTTATTTACTTATTTACTCATATACTCATTACTATACTATATACACTTATTATTTACTCATACACCATTATACTCTATACTATATACACGTATCATTGACTCATTTATTC
>JAWZYT010007417.1:0-20940 GCA_034508575.1 Petrolisthes manimaculis | reverse complement strand
ATTGTCACCTGATGTACTAAAATTGTGTCGACATCTGTGAAAAAAAATATAAAGTTAATGAGAAAGTTGTACTTGGTATGAACATCAACTTTATTATGCTGCTGGGACCACGACATATAGTAAAGCTATAAATGAATGATGGTGTCTTTCAGCGGTCACCGTTCTGGGGATTGATGAATTTAACAGAGCTGTTAACATCATTACAACTTTAAGAATTAAGTAATGGCGATAATAAGAGTTAAAATAATACAAAATCTTATGGGGTTAATGAAGTCTTACTAATAATGATAAATACATTATTTGTATCAATGTTCATACCAGAATTTTATTACCATTCATTGTACATTTAGTTTCCACTATAACACTACATTCTAAAAATTCCAGAATCAAATAAAAAGCAAATCCGTATAAACATTGTTAAGTACATGTACAGTCACGATCACTAATAATTATTTAGGTTTGCTTCAAATACGTAGAAACAGTAAATAAACGCACAATAAGATCTTCATTGGAATGAATTCGTTGGTGAATTGGACTGTTTATAGTTCAACCAAAGCTGTATAATTGTTAGTGCTCGTGACTGTACAGTACATTTACTTTCTTTTGATTTTCATGAACATCAGTCAACGCAGTTCACTCTGGCTGAACCAACAGAGGAATCAATAGAGTCTGATCGAACCACTAACACGAAGGTCCTGAATAATAGTAGTGCTGTCAGTCACACGGTCTCTGAGGGAGGAACAACCTGCTTTCTAACCCTATGATTCCATAAAAAGTCAATAGGCTCACATTTTAGTTATCAATACGTAATTGCGGCCCTGGTAAAAATGACACACAAAGGTGTTATAGTGTACACTACGGTATGGTAATTGGACACTTGTAAACTCTGTTATCTGTCTGTTGGTTTTACTATAATAATTAATTGTTAAATGTTACTCATTTTGCTCGGGACTGAAAGGCAAAATTTTAGTTGTTTCCTATATAAGTATGTCTACTGGTTCTGTATGTGACTATTGATATATAAATGTAGTATTAACAATACTACATGAATCTATATCACTCTATCGTACAGAAAATTAATGTGGTTACGGTAATTTTCTTCGCTAAGAAAGGACTCTGTATAAACTTACACAGCATACAGTATACAACTAACAACACTGCTAAACTCCCTCTTAAAACGACATAACTTTCATGGAGGAAAGAAAACAAGAATAATATTTTTTTGTGTCAGCGAGGGGAAAAGTTTTCTGTATCACTATTTATGGAAAAAGTTTCAACCAAGAAAAATAGGGCGTACTCAGGATAAAAAAGTTTTGTGTAATCTCTGGTCGTGGAGGCATTTCCCTGCGCCGCATATATAAAGATTTTCCCACAAGTTCACACACCATTATCTTAAGACATTCTACGTGACTCTAAGATCATAGTACCGCTTCTTCAACTTGGGCCTCGTTTGGACTGTTTGCTTTAAGTATTTTACTCTGAGTGACTCCAGTAACGAGCACAAGTACAGTATGTAGTCAGGTGTGCTTCGAATACCTACAGACGCTAAATAAATGCACTAAAATATCCCCATATATGGATTTCTTCGTTGGTGAATTGGACTGCTCAAAGCTTCAACAAAAGCTGTATAGTTATTAGTGCTCGTGACTGTACAAACATTAATAAGTTAACTTAATTTATTCTGTCAGATTTTCAGACGCTGAACCATAGGCAATTTTCTCAACTATTTGCAGCAGAAAGGGTAAACTGACTAGCTATCCTGCCTGAATGTTGTTGTAATACCAGCCAGTACAGCAATTTTTCGTGTATTAAGGTAGCACTCTTTTTTATGGCTCTAAAATGAATAGTTGTAACTTTTGACTAATATATAACAAACAACACATCATATGGACACAGAAAAGAATAAGTATCGGTAGAGTATAATTCACCTCTTCGTTTACGGTGTCTGGCCAAGTCATAAAGATCAATAGTAGAAGAGAAGAGTTTGTTAGTACAGCCACAAATAACAAAAGTGCTGTCGCCTTATGTGCCAAGTCATGAACCACATAAGATGCCATAAAAGACTCGTGAACTGAAGCACTAAAGACGTTTATTTACTTACCAGCTGGACAGGACATTGTAATAATATGGCCTGGAGACTGTGTTTATATGATGATTATCTCGACATCAATTTTGTTGGTGAGTGTTTACTAAGTGGTTACAATATGTTCTTTCCATCTCATCGAGGTCCTTACTCCTTGTATAGCAAGTCTGTTATACAACTTGACGGCACCATTCAATTGAGACTTTAAGATTATATTATATTATAGTAATATTAAACCTAACAGGAAAAGAATATCAAATATTATAAAATTACATGGCAAAGTAATATGCAGTACCTATAAAGTCAAGAGATGATGAGACAGTCGACATGGTTATATAAAAACGCTAAGGTGTTAAGACGATTGTACATTTGTCAACTAAACATTTGTAACAATAGCTTATCCCTATACTCCAACATTTTAAAGATCTGAAATATGTAATGCAGTCTCTCTAAAACTGCAGTACCTTATACATATTGGCCAATTCGTAAAACCAGAAGGATTTATATTTCTATGCATCACAAATGCAGAAAAGAACTTTTATATACAACCGTATTGCCACGATCAAAAGTCTTGTTGCTCCTCCAGTCTGATGTGTAAAAGTTGTAAGAGTTAACAAGTGTGGGTTGTAAGCTGTACACCGTTCTCACAACATATACTAATTCTCACACACATCGTAATCCTTTTCCGATATAACTCACCAAGTTGTATCGTAAATTGCATTTAGTCTATTGCCTTATACTAAATCGACAGAGACCGTCGAACATGGTCTTATTGAAAGTTCAGTATAAATTCCCTCAAGTCATCTGCCTTCGTACCCCGTGTTTGCACCATACAAACATAACACAACCAAGGGATCTATACCTCATAAGGCGACGGCATGACGTTACCAAGAAGTTTGATTTTATGTCCTTTGAATGTCTCTCCCGGGGATCGAATTTGGATAGTCTGGTTAAGTGACCCACGAACTACCACAGTAGGCTACCATTTATTCCACACTTAATAATGTGTTTAAATAGATTAGTATGTCCAGCCTGAGAAAGATATAAACACGGAAGACGATACTAGACCCAAACATGTTATAACTAGATATTTGTACTATACGCTTTGAGAAATATAAAACTGAGGATGGATTAAATTCTCATTTGATATATTTCATAAACAATCCACACACACACACACACACACACACAGACACACACACACACACACACACACACACACACACACACACACAGATTACGTTTACCAGTAGTTATGAATTGTTTTAATCTCTTCCTTTTCTATCTCTCTATCTCCCTTTAATTTAATTTCGCTCCCTGTTTTATTCCCTCTCTCCTCTCCCATGCATCTCTCCCCATTCTCTTGATGTATTTCCCTCCCAGCCTGCTGAAATTTCACCTAAACTTACTCCCTCTCTCTCCCTCGCTGCCTTCTCTTCTTCCCTCTCTTATCTTTTCCTACCCGCACCTTTTTCTTCCCTTCATTCTAGGTTAATGTTCTCGTGTGCTGTATGCATTTCACCCTCCTTCCTCTTCTCTTTTTCTCTTCCTTCCATTCGCCTCCCCTTCGTGATAATATAATCATTTCTGTTTCGTAGCCATTTTCTCACAATAATAATTACGAGATTATAATGATACGACTGTCACAGGCAAAACATAGAGACATAGAGTTGATAATATAAGTAAAATTTCTTACAGTTGTGGTGTAGTTTACAAAAATCATCGCTCTGGTGTTTTCAAGTCATTCGTATTTTATCTTTTTAATTAATGAATTAATCACGTTCACTTTCACACGTTCAGCCTCATCTGCTACCCAGTCAGTCTGGAGCAATGGCAGGTATTGTATGCCAACCTATACTTTACTATACTTTATATACTTTATTATACTTTACTATACCATACTATACTTAATTTACTATACTTTACTATACTTAATTTACAATACTTCACTATACCTTGCTATACTTTACTATACCTTACTATACTTTACTATACCTTACTATACTTTACTATACTTCACAATACCTTACTCAATTTTACTATACTCTACTATACTTCAAACAGCACCTCCTATAATTGGTTCACATGAATTAACTCTTGAAGCCTTGAAACAACGGGTGACATTAGCTGTAAATTTTAATCTGATTGACACTAAATGGTCAATTGATGTGAGGTAAGTACTCTGTATGTTTATGATGATACACTCGTAATATAATTCCATACGCAACACCTCTCATTAATATGATTTATACTTGGACTAACGATAGATGTTTAAAGGGTGACAAGCAAACCCTGTAGTCTAATATTTTTTATTATAGGGTCGATTCCACAGTGGTATTCGTTTGTTAGCTTCCCAACCAACCACACTTGTAAGGCTTCATTATATTCCAAAAGCTGAGTATCCACATTCACAAAATCTATCCAACAGTTAGATGATAATGATCACTGTATAGAGTACTCACCAAAATTCATTAAATGTATTCACCCATAGTCATCTAAAAAGGCTAAGATTTATTCGTTTGCGTGCTTACAAACCAATACCAACCACTGTGGAATTGACTTTAAATGTCCACTCACTCTCAACATCTCAAATTCATATCATCTCTCTTTCTTGTTCTACTTAAAAAAAAAAAAATCGGTGTGACATTGGCCTCTTGTTTCTCACCCTTTAACTTATTTGCTCATAATGTTGGCATTCCATTTCGTTTTCCTAGCTAATTTTTCTTCCTTATCCTGTTTTTTCTTCGTTCTCGTTCGTTATCCCTTGTCTCCTCCATCATTATCTTGTGTTTGAGCTATGCATTTGCCTCTTCTCCCCCTCCACACTTTCTTCTTACTACACCCTTGGTCATTTCTTATCTCCACTCCTCCCTTCTCCCTCTTTCGATATTTTCCTCGCTAAATATTAATGCGGTACATACATACAATACATACATACGGTACAGTACATATATACGGTACATACATACATACGGTACATACATACATACGGTACATACATACATACGGTACATACATACATACATACGGTACATACATACATACATACGGTACATACATACACACATACGGCAGATACATACATAAAATATACAATCTCGTCTTTCTACACCTTTGATCTCTTCTCGTATGTGTGTCTCCCTCTCTATTGGCTTACTCCTTCACACACACACACACACACACACACACACACACACACACACACACACACCACAACATCGCTCCCCAACCTCACTCCTCATAATTCATATCACCTTCAAGAGAGAGAGAAAAAAAAAAAAAAAAAAGAAAGCTAGCAAAGAAAAAGAAATATATAAAGTGATGAATGAAGAGAGAGGAAAACATGAATAATTACAAGAGTGAAACAATAACAAACAGAGAGACAACTACGGTGGGATATAAAGAAAAAACGTGACAAAAATAATATTAAAGTCGTCCAAAATAAAAGAATTAAAAAAAAGGCAAAGGGACAGGAAGAAGAAGAAGAAGAAGGAGGAGGAGGAGGAGGAGGAGGAGGAGGAGGAGGAGGAGATAAGAGAGGAAGAGGAAGAAGATAGGAACTAAATACGAGGCAAGAAAACATGGAGTAAGAGCAGAAGAAAAGAAAGGGAGGAACTGAAACAACAAGAAGGAAGCGACGAAGGTGAAATGAAAAAAAGGAAGAAGGTGGAGGAGAAGGAGAGGAAGGTGGAGAAGAAGGTGGAGAGGAAGATGGAGGAGAAGGTGGAGGAGAAGAAGAGAAAGGGAAGGAGGAAAGAAGAAGGTGGAGGAGAAGGAGAGGAAGGTGGAGAAAAAGGTGGAGGAGAAGGAGAGGAAGGGAAGGAGGAAAGAAGAAGGTGGAGGAGAAGGAGAGGAAGGTGGAGAAAAAGGTGGAGGAGAAGGAGAGGAAGGTGGAGGAGAAGGAGAGGAAAAGGATACAGAATAATGAATAAAGAAACAAAAATACAAAGTGACATAAGAATAAGATGAGGAGAGAAAAGGGAAGGAAGGAAATGAAAAAAAGAAGAAGGAGGATGAGTAAGAGAGAAGGAAAAACATGACTTGAGACAAGAAGGGGGGGAGGGGTGGAGGGGGAGAAAAGAGAGAGAAAAAATAAACATGAAGGGTGAGAGTTAGAGAGATTAAACAGAATAAGAAAACAACAACACAATGAAAGAAAGAAAGATAAATAAAATGTAAAGGAGGGAAAAAAAAGAAGAGAAGGATAGAATTGGAGGAGAAGAGGGAGAGAAGGAGCATGATAAGCAACAACAACAACAATAACAACAACAACAACAACAACGAAGGAGGGAAGAAAACAAGAAGTAACAGAGAGAGAGAGAGAGAGAGAGAGAGAGAGAGAGAGAGAGAGAGAGAGAGAGAGAGAGAGAGAGAGAGAGAGAGGACGGGAGAATAATGGAACAAGGAAGAGGGGACAAAGGAAGAGAGAAGAAAGGAAGATAGAAGGAGGAGGAGGAGGAGAGGAAGAAAAGGAAAACATGGTGAATAGTAGAGAATTATTTGTGTAAAGAAGGAGAAGAAGAGAAATATGAGAAGATAGGAAGAGAAGGAAGAGAATGAAGAGAAAAAATAAAGTAGGAGAAGGAAAGAGAGAGATAAATGAAGGGAGTAGGAGGAGGAGAAGGAGAAGGATAATGAAGGAGTAAGATAAGGAGAAAAAGGAAACAAAAATGGAGGACGAGAAGGTGGAAAAGAAAGAATAAGAATAAGTAGGAGAAAGAATGCAAAAGGAGAAGGAGGAGGAGGAGAAGAAAGAAAAAGAATAAGGAGGAGGGGAGTGAGAGAAGGAGGAGGAGGAGAAGAAATAATAAGAATAAAGAGGAGGGGAGTGAGAGAAGGAGGAGGAGGAGAAGAAAGAATAAGAATAAGTAGGAGGGGAGTGAGAGAAGGAGGAAGGGTGCAGGATAAAGCAACAATTACCCTGAGTTACACACCCCCGTCCTGACTTGCCTTCCATAAACTTACTCCAGTCAGGTGGGTTAGGCAGGTGGTAGGTGAGGGGGGGAGGGAGGGGGCGAAGTAGGGGTGGGGGGAGTAGTGAGAGGTGGTAGGTGAGGGGAGGGAAGGAGGGGGAAGGCTGGGGGAGGTGTGGAGGGAGTAGTGAGAGGGGTTAGGCAGGTGGTAGGTAATGGGGTGGAGGGGGGACGGCTGTGGGAGGTAGGGAAGGAGTAGTGAGAGGGGTTAGGGGGAGGGGCGTGTATTATGAGGAAGTGTGGGAAGGTAGGAGGGATGAGTGGAGGAGGAAGAGCGGGTAGGTAGGTGGAATGAGTGGGGGGAAGGAAGTGTGGGGGATAGGAAGCGGTAGCATGATGGGGGAAGGTGGTGGTAGATGCATGGAAGTGAGAGGGAGGAGGGGGAGAGCAAGCAGTAGTTGGTGGTGATAAATGAAGGAGGGGTGAGGGAGGCAGGTGGGAGGAAGATGAGGAGGTGTGGGGGAGGCAGGAGGTAGATAGGGGGGGGGGGAGGTTTGGGATAGGGAAGACAGCCAACTGGGAAGGATGCCAGATAGGGTAAATACATAGGAAGTGTTGAAATAAGAATGGAAAGGCAAGGAGATGATATGGGGGGTTAAGGAATGGATGAAGAGTATGGAAAGCAAGGCAGAGTTGTATATATACGAGTAATATCGAGTGGAAAACAGTAGGGAAATACGTAGGTGAAGGAAGGAAAGGTTAGGAGGAAGATATAATAGACGTGTGTGGAAAGGAAGAGAAATGAAGAAAAGAGGAGAAGAGAAAGTAAGAGTGAAGTTTAAGGCGTATACAACAAGCCACACCGCTGCGAGGATCACTACAGTGTTGTCAACTTTCTCCGAGATAGTAATACTGAACCACGAGTTGTGAGCGCCATTCGAAGCATTCACTGACGGGAGGGAGAGACGGGAAGGGGGGACTCGGGGAATGTTACTGTGAGCGGTGTGTGTGTCTGTGTGATTCAAGGTGAGGCTACAATACATTGCCCCTGAACATTGTCCCAAACATGGCAGTATGAGGCCATTGTTGATCTAACTCCAAAACATTAATTGATTATTACGCTCTCCAATATCTCGCTAAGCCTGTACACGCACCACTCCACGGTCTAGTTAGTTACCGAGCACCACTCTATATTCTGTCCTATCACGCTAAGAACACGAGCATCCCCAGCCTCTACAGTACACCAACCCTGCTAACCTATACTGTATTTCTCCTTCCCTCATGTGTATGCTTTTTAACATGGTAGGTCTCGAAGAACACTTTATTGGGTACTACGTGAAAATGGCAGATCAACTCAAGTTAAATTATGAAAAAAATATATAAATTATATTAAATTATATAAAAAATAATGTTAGGTATGTCTCATTTATTGTAACAAAATACGAACCTCAAAATTATGGAGCTACTAAATACTCCGATACATAACAGAAATAATGAAGACATAATCAAACCTCATTAATTTCACTGTATAAAAATGTGTAAATGCTTTGATAACCCAACAGTAAAATCAACCCATGTATTCCCACCAGTTGTCATATAGTGCTCAGTGCCGAGTCATTGGTGCATAACTATTGAATTCAACACAAGCGTTCATTTAACAGCAGGAAATACAATGTGAAAAATGGAAATATCATAACCCAAGGCACATTATTATGAAGGAACATGGAAACCAGAAATTACTCATGACGATATTTGCTACAGATGCAAGTAGTGGAGAAGGACAGGAGGGGGAGATATAATAGGAAGGTAAAGGGAGGGAGAGGAGGAAACGAGTAGAAGGTGAGGATGGTAGATTTTCATTGGATAAATTGTGTATATTTGTTGTGTGTCTCCATCACTGGGTTTAATAAATTGCAATGCTTGGTCAACTGATGCTCATTGCCACGACCACCACACAAATAATGAATATCGTTGTGACCATAAATGACATAGTACTTGCTTATGGCTAACACGATTCATGATCTGACATCTCTAACAAAAAGAAAATGTCTCAAAATACGTAACCAAACCAAACCCAGTAGTATACTTTAGAAATCCCACGGCCTTTCAGAACTGACCTTGAAAATTTATACTTGACACGATGCTAAATGTGTCAGCTTTATATATGACACGTGTATTAATGTGTAGGCTTTATATTCAATATGACACGTATCTTATTAATTAATGTGTAGACTTTATAAACGACATGTATATTAATGTGAAGGCTTTATACTTAATTTGACACGTACATAATAATGGGTTGGCATAGATAATAAATTGTGATATACTAAAAATGAGCTCACCTTAACAACAGTAGAATTAACACGAGGGGCAAAGTGGAAGAGGGAACGTCCTGGTGGTAGTGGAGATCAGATCTACACTAAATGATGCCACAAGTCAAACGCTGTCCTTTGTCACGTGTTAAGCACAAAAAAAAAACATCCACCGGGGAGAAAAACACACACGCACACTGGAGGATGAACGAGGGACTGGTGAGAGAGGTATGAAGGAAGGTGAAGATGTAAGGATGGAGGATCCGTGGGCTGGGATGACGAACGATGGCCAGACAACAACAGAAAAAAAAAAAAGAGATAAACTGCATGGGTGAATAGGCATATACACGTGCTTAGGTAAAATTGTGAAATATTTTAATACTTTAATTATATGCTTCTTATTAAACACTAATTAATATAGTAAATCAAATTAAATATATATATTATTCAGTGATTGGGTACAGCCGGCAACACACACTCATGGCCACGCCCACTACAGCGTTGTCAAGTCCCACCGAGACCGTAACCTCGAACCATGAGATGTGAAACTTAACTCAAACCATCCATGACACCCTGCCTCGGTCTTCATATTATTTTTTTTTTTTTCAATTGTGTGTGTTTCTCGCATCTCGTGTTTATGCAACTTCCCTACAACTTAATATCGGTCTTTATATTTTTTCCCAATGTGTGTGTAATAAATAATAATAATGATAATAATAATAAAAGGTTTATTTAGTGTTTGCCGCATCTCGTGTTTTATACAACTGCCCTACAACTCAATAACCGTGAGGAATCGGAAATTATAGACACATTGGCTATCTATTTTTACAGGCTGATGAAAGTTAAAATTACATGCCGCACAGTACAGTCTGGGCCTAGAGTAAAAGTAAGTATCCACCCACTCCCAGCCAACCCAGATAAATTAAAATTATGTGGATACGAAAGGTGAAACAAGGCAAGACTCGTCAACCTGAGTCGAATCAGTTACTTGAGCCAGCGAGAAGGTGAAGGGAAGACAGTGTTTCGTTGATTCAAATGAGGTTGCTAAGTGTTGTCTTGTTTCCACGGGGTGACTCAGGAGAGGAACTTTAAGGGGGTGTGGGAATAAGGGGAGAGGCTTGGGGGGTGCGGGAGTTTAGGGGGTGCGGGAGTAGGGGGGACAGGCTTGGGAGGGGGAGGTTAGGGGGTGCTGGAATAGGGGGGACAGGCTTGGGAGGGGGAGGTTAGGGGGGTACGGGAATAGGGTACAGGCTTTCTACCCACTTCAAGCCTGTCCGCCTATTCCCGCACCCCCCAACCCCCTCCCCACCTTACCCCCTACTCCCACACCTCCTTAACTGTTTGTAGTTTTATTTTTCTATCTATCTTTCTATCTATAGGTCATAGGTAATAAAAAGATAAAAATACATGGTTTAGACAACAATAATGACTAGTGAGATAACTCCATGTATACTATAGTCTATTCAAAACTTGTGTTCCATTTTCCTCTATCTATCTGTCTCTATTTCTATCTATATCTTTATATATTTCTATCTATATCTTTCTATCTATGTCTATCTGTCTCTATATCTATCTATCTCTTATCTGTCTATTTATCTATCTATCTATTTCTATCTATCTAAGCATAAGAGGCCAGCGGAACACAAGTCCATGTTATTTAGGCGAGTGTCATCAGTCGGCACTCACACACCCGACAACTGGCTGTATATCTCGTTGCCGTGTTTACCGTGTCAGTTTAATTATTACAGTATAGTTAACGCTGCCATGATACTGTACAATGCAGATTTCTTATATCTTCTCCTTTATTTTATAACGGTGAGGAATCATTGTGGTGGGTAATACATGTTTTAGTTTCCTCGCTCCTCTCCTTTTATTCTTTTATCCTACATTTACACCAATAGATGGCGTTCATCAGGTGGCTGGCGTCTTGTTGCCTTACCATACTGTACTCATCTTAGTTGACGATCCGCTTATGACTTCTTTACCATACGACTCTCCCTCCTCCCCCTCCCTCCCCCCTTACTCTCACTTCATCTATGTTGCCTGCCTCCCGTTCCACACACACACACACAGTCACACACCCTGCTACAGTCATTCCTAGTGTGTGTGTGTGAGTGAGAGTATGAGTGAGTGAGTGAGTTGGGCGTGCGGGACAAACCACTACATCAACGTTACAATTTTATTAACACGAGAGACAACACTACGTTAATAATTACCTTGAGGGCTTGCTGTGATTCTTGGTAAGTGTTACAAGAGAATGCATTACTTTCATGTCATTAATTACCAGTGAGATTTATTATTTTAGCCTTTATTTCCAGTAGTAGAGGCTATACTTTTATTGCAGTACATACATTTCATTGCACCTTATTGTTGTTTCCTATTATTATTGTTGTTGTTGTTCTATCCATTCCTTTCGCTTCAATAACATTTCTGTCATTCTATGTTTTATGTTTACGTTTTTCTTCATTCCACGGACTCCCTTTCAATCCATCTCCTTTCTCCCTCCCATAACACCATTTTCCCATCCCATTCCCCTTCAGTAACTTTCAATCTTTTCATATAACCTTTACCTCCTTATCACCTCCCATCTTCTCCACTACCCTTCTATCTCCCATATCTTCTTCTCCCCTCCTCTCCCATCCCTTCTTCTCTCCTCCCTTCCTCTCCCATCCCATCTTCTCTTGTCCCATCTTTCCCTTCCATTCCATTCCCGCATCTTTTCTTTCCCCCACCTCCCTTTCGTCTCTCCTTCCCTCCTTTCTCTCCTTCCCTCCTTTCTCTCCTTCCCTCCTTTCTCTCCTTCCCTCCTTTTTCTCCTTCCCTCTTCCATAAGAGGATATTGCCTGCGGAGTTTTGATGCCCCTTCAGACCTAGCCATTCCCTTTCATTTTTATCAACTGTCCCTCCTTTTCCTTCTATTCCCTCTCGTACTTACAGCTATACAACTCTCTATCACATTCTCCCTCGTCCTACCGTGTCTTTCAGGCCTAGGACGATCTTCTTTCATCCACAAATAAAAACTCCTTCACTTCCTCTTCACTTCCCCTTATATACTTTGGTCTCATCCGTTCCTCACCCGTTTTACATTTTTCTTTTTCATCCGTCTCCTTCACTTCCTCTTCCTTCCTGGCTATCAACTTATTAACTATCTCTACTTAATTTTACTATTCCTTCAGTGCTTGTGTCAGTATCATTATTCTCTCTCTCTCTCTCTCTCTCTCTCTCTCTCTCTCTCTCTCTCTCTCTCTCTCTCTCTCTCTCTCTCTCTCTCTCTCTCTCTCTTTCTCTCTCTCTCTCTCTCTCTCTCTCCTCTGGCGGCATAAGACCATAGTTGTTTACTTGCTAATTGCACATTTGTTCCTGTCAAAAAGTCAATTAATTTTTCATTTTATATTTCCTTTACTTTTTTCCTAAATTCTCGCTTCACCACATACACACTCCTCATCTCGACTTTCTCCCTTTCCTATTTCCTCCTCGCGTGTTTTATCCTTTATACTCCCCTTTATTTCAACTATGTTCTCTCCTCTTTCTTCCACTCTCCTGTCCTCCTTTCTTCACTCCTATTTCCCTTTCTATAAATTCCTACACACTACCTGTTTCTTCCATCTCTTTACATCCCATCCTACATTATTTTTTCCCACAAACAATTCCTACACCTTCAACCTTTCCCTCCCCTCCTATCTACAGTTTGTCCTTCCATTGTAATCACCCTCCTTCGTCACCCTACCTGCCTTTCCCTTTTCTTTTCCCTTCCCCCTCTCTCCTTTCCACCATACCCTGCCTGCCTCCTTTCCTTTTCTTTTCCCTTCCCTTCCCCTTCTCTCCCTTCCACCATACGTCTTCTCCCATGCATGCTCTTCCCTTTTCTGTCATTTGTCTCTTCTCTTTCTCCTCTCTTCCCCTTCCCCCCCTGTCATCCTTCACCCCACTTTTCCTCCCCTCTCCTCCTCCCCTCTCCTCCGATAATCCATTGACCTCTGCCTTTCCCCTCCACTTCCCCTCCACTTCCTCTACTCTCAGTGCTTTTTCCCCAATTCCCATGTTTCTTTCCATTCATTCTAGTTTCTCTTTTTCCATTTCTCTTGTTCCCTTGACTTCCCCTCCCCTCTCCTTCTCTTTTTATTGTTTGTTTAGTGATGCCCCTACCCCCGTTTCTCTCTGTTTCTCTGTTCCATTTATTTTTTTCTTACGTTTCTCCATTATGGTTTCTCTTTCTATTTCTCTTGTTTCTTTTCCTTTTCCTTCTCTTTTTCACCCCCCTAACGGAACCGCCTTGCCGAGGTGGGGGGGCTTGTGTGTCTCTGAGACCTGGCGAGCTAGACTAGAGGGGCTCTGGCCCCTGCTCTGACCCGATATCGGGGAGAGAGGGCTTCCCATGCTAGGAAGGTCGCCAGTGAGAGACCAGACTAAATAGTTCCCATCTTTCAGTTCTTCAACTATCCCTCTTTTCATTTTATTTCCTTCCTGCTTGCTGTCACACCTCTCTATCACCTTTTTTCTGGCGCTATAGGACCCCGATGTTGCGGCGCCTAATACCCATCAATCAATTCTCTTTTTCACTTCTTTGGTCACGCCCCTTCCCCCGTCTGTCTCCCTCTCTGTTCTCTTTCCATCTTTTCTTACTTTTCTACATTAATTATCAAATAATTTTCCCCTATACACAACCGTTCCCTGACACTTTTTCCACGCCTTTCCCTATTTGTCCGCTTTCTCTTCTCCCCTTCCACATCTCTTCTACGTTATCCTTACCTACCGTCTTCCTTTTCCCTCGCCCCTTCTCCTTCCTTCCTTCCTTCTCTCCCTCCACTGTTCTGCTCCTTGTCTATCATCACTTTATACTCGAGTCAACAACTTTCACATCTTCACATAAAATGCCCCATTCCTTATTTTTCTTTTGTAACTTATTGTCATCTCTCTTTTATGGTATATTTCTCCGGGGGGCATAATTATGACACTAACTGCTGGGCTGTAATTAACGCCATGGATCTTAATTCAGTAAATCAGTCAGCCAATCTGTGAATAATTTAATGTATCAGTGAATCAAATAATCAATCGACCCATCATCTTTTTACTTTATAGTCTTTCTTTTCCCTTCTTATCTTCCCTTCTTCCTCCCCTCGCATTCTTCTTTTCTTTTATCTCTTGCTTCCTATCCTTTATCTTACTCTTGTCTTATTCATTATCTCATCATCCCTTACCTCCTACCCTCACCATCCCTTACCTCCTACCCTCATCATCCCTTACCTCCTTCCCTCACCATCCCTTACCTTCTTCCCCCATCCCTTACCCCCTTCTTCCCCCATCCCTTACTCCCTTCTTCCCCCATCCCTTCCCCCCTTTTTCCCCCATCCCTTACCCCCTTCCCTCATCATCCCTAACCCCCTACTCTCACCATCCCTTACCCCTTTCTTCCCCCATCCCTTCCCCCCTTCCCTTCCCTTCCCTTCCCTTCCCTTCCCTTCCTCCTGGACAGAACTAATAACAGAGGACAATTTGATGGTCAAAAATGGGTGCGTGTGAGGCTGATGGCAGTGACGTCACCAGGCCTTGTGTAGCACTAGTCCCAAGTCTCACACGGCCCAGGGAATGTAGCTAGTAACTCCTGATATTTTCTCATTGATTGTTGTATGTTTGTTTGTTTATTCACATTATGCTTTGCCTGTACCTTTAGACGATGGGGGTATACTCTTTTGCATTGTTATTATAAGCATCTGAAGTTGGTGAAAGTGATATACAGTATACATATATATACTTGGTATCACTCGTATGATATAGGATCAATATAGGATAAAGATTTTCCGAGTGTAGCATTATAGTTTCATGTTAGCTGATGCAATATTAAGGGGAGATTCTCTTGTTGGTAAATTGGAAGGCTACTGATTCCTCCTAACTATACCAGAAAACAGAAGCTCTCAATAGTACTAATAGGAGATCTGTGTTTGTTTCGTGGCATAGTTTGGAGGAATCATTCAGAGACCTTCTAAATTCACCAACAACAGATGAATCTCCCCTTAAATATAAAAGGAGTAAGACACCAGATAATTGAAGGTGTGAGATCATTCCAACCTTACCGTATCGTAAAAGCAATCATCTCGGTTAGTTAATTAAAGAGGGAAAAATATATCAACTCTCCGTCTTCTCTCGTAAACCAAACATTCCCCGTATCATGATAGCCTTTGGAATTGAGTGTCTGTGTCAACTTGCTGGGTGTCCATATTAAGTGTGTGTGTGTGTGTGTGTGTGTATGTGTGTGTCTATAACTGCTGGTACGCTCCCTGCTGCTGTCCTTAATGGGGATGCTGTTATTGTTGTTGTTGTTGTTGTTGTTGTTGTTGTTGTTGTTGTTGTTGTTGTTGTTGTTGCTTCTGCTACTGTTTTTACGGGGATGGGAGAGTGTTTGGAAGGCTGTTTACCAGGTTTGTTGTAGGTGTTGTAGGTGGGGTTGTTGATTAGTTGAAAGTTATTGGTAGTAGTGGTGATGATAGTGATTGTGTTGTTGTTGGTGGTGGTTGTAGTAGATATGGCGATAGGAAGGATTATTTAAGTGATTGGGTTGTTGTTGGTGATGGTGGTGGCGTTGGGTAGTAGGGTTGGTGACGGGGAGGAATTTAGGTGATTGTGTTTGGAGGTGGTGGTGCTGGGGAGGGTATCGTAACTTATTTTTCATTTATTTATTTATTTATTTATTTTGTGGTTATATATATATATTTTTTTTTTCAGCGGATATGATAATGGCAATATATTTCAGCATTAAGAATAATCCACATGAATTAAGTGAACCTTATTAGTGATGGAAATATATTGATAAAAAAGCTATATTTCCGAACGGTGTATAGCCTATGTATGACGGGAGGGAGGGATGGAAAGATAACATAATTATAGCGAATCAGGAGCCAATCTGGTGCTGAGGGAAGAAGCACACACACAGATCGATGCTTGGATGTGGTGGAGTGAATATGGATGTTGGTGGTGGTGGTGGTGGGTGTGTGTGGTGGAATGGGGGAGGATGGTGGTGGTCAGTAGGGGAATACACCACCACCACCACCACCAACACCACCACCACCACCACCACCACCACCACGAGTGCACTAGCCTATTGATCGATTATTAGAGATTTAGTACGCGTGGTGAATATAAATGATGTAAACCCCATGCATACATAGTTCACGAAGGATATTAATTCGTTATAGTAATGTGGTAGTCTGAGCTATAAACCAAACGCCTCCCGGTAATGTAGAGAAACTTGGAATAACTCACTCATGACTGAAGAAGTGAAGTTAAAATCAAGCCATACTGGGAATAATTATGTGTTCGGACAATTTGGCCAGGTTAAAAAACAAAAGATACCAATTTTGCATCATAGACGTATACAAACTGTTCTCATGTATATAATGCAACAATAGCTCTCTGGCGGAGGTAACAAACTTTTGAGTGTATGTTTATATGTCTATCTTACGAGTAGACTGAACAGGTGAAATAGGTTTGGAGTGTTGAGTAGCGTGCATAGCTTTGTAGTTGAGGCACCATCATAATTATGTCACCACCAGAGCCATTGTTGGGTGGTGAAAAGCCAACAAATACTCCACTACCAGATACGACGAGGCTTAATTGACCGATGTTGGCAGCGGGCACAACCTTTGAATCGGCCTTTATGCTGTGTAAATAATACCAAAAGGGTAAATTTATAGTTGATGTCTTTGGTTCCTGATCTGCTCACTAGTATGCAGTCGTGAATCATGCTAATATGTTCCTGATCAACTCTCGACTTAATATCATAGCAATATTAAACGTGTATATTTCAAGTGCTAGTAATATGAGGTAAGATACATTCCGTGGTTATCTTTACGTATATAATATTGCTAAGTATACCATATATCAATTTGATCAGAGCATTTACATTGGTGGGTGTAATATGAGAATCTATTCTAGACTGATCCGTCACAGGCGCTATCAACAATATTACCGATATAACTGAAACTAAAGCCCCGCGTACTGTAATTAGTAACCATTCTCTCTGCTTGGCTGTAGTATTCCTGTTGTCTATACACCTTAATGATCGATGGAAACCAACGTTGTGCAAAGTACAGTAATTGCTGTGAGTTATCAATGTTGTTATTGATGTGTTCTTTTACTGTACATAGCTTCGTGGATGGCATTGTCAATTAACTAGTCTAGCAGTAATAATATTGAAAATGGAAACAATAACAATATTGATGATGACAACGGCAGTCATGTTCATTACACCGCCCCACCCCGAAGGGTGGGCGGTGTATTGTTTTCGGTGCTGGATATTTACTTATTTATTTATTTATTTATCTGTTCGTGTGTCTGTTTTAGGTCTAGCGTCCACATATTTTGCCGTATGATGTTCTTTTTTGTTCTATTGATAGATGTTCATCATAAAACAAAATGATTAACTTTTGGGCAAAATCGGTCGAAGGTCAAGGTCACATAAAAATAAAGATAGCAAAGGTCAAGTGTCTGTTTTAGGTCTAGCGTCCACAGGTTTAGCCGTATGATGTTCATTTTTTTTCCTATTGAGAGATATTCATCATAAAACAAAATGATTAACTTTTTGGCAAAATCAGTCGAAGGTCAACGTCACATAAAAATATAGAGAACAAAGGGCGAGTGGTCGCTGGCATCTTTAAGGGGCGGTATTGCCATCGAATGATGTTTTGTTATTGTTATTATTATTATTATTATTATTATTATTATTATTATTATTATTATTATTATATTCTTTTTCTGAATGGGTACACAAATGGCATTGTCTGTGCGATAGCAATAATTAAATACTAAGTGTGGTTAAAAATAAGATTATTATTATTATTATTATTATTTTAATTTTTCAGTATTAGAAATCTGGGGTTGATTGTACGAATAATGTGATTAATTTCTAACAATATGAATCATGGCAGGCATTTCAAAGCACCGTACATTAATAACAATCAAAATGAATCGTACTTTCAACATAATTTCCACTGTATAATCTGTTGATGATACGAAATGTAATGCCATACTCCTTTTCTTACACTGTTACTTGTTACCATTAGTAGTGTATATACATAATTATTAGGTGTTCCTCCGTTGACGTACAATCGGCTTCAGGAATAAGTACACACACTCTAGGCTTCAAGGGGTCGTCACAACAAACAGATAATGTAAGTCTATGTAACTGCAGCACAACAAATTAGTAGGTTTGTTATTTTGCAATCACAGAATCACTTGGTAGACCAATACTGGATAATATTCTATAGTACTGTCACTAATGATCTCGCTTTATTATTATTATTATTATTATTATTATTATTATTATTATTGTTTTTATTATTATTATTATTATTATTATTATTATTATTATTATTATTATTATTATTATTATTATTATTATTATTATTATTATTATTATTATTATTATTATTATTATTATCATTATGATGAGCCTGCATGTGTGTGAATTTCTGTGGCCAACTGTACGTACTCTAAGCTATACACAGACTACAGTTCATCATCATTACAGTAATGACTAACCTAACGTGAATAATACCTATATGACTGACCAATGCAGTACTCGTAATCGACACACAGACTACAGGCAATTAATTCACTAACGACTAACTTAACATGACTATACTTTAATGACCCATGCAGTTGAACCTCTCTCTCTCTCTCTCTCTCTCTCTCTCTCTCTCTCTCTCTCTCTCTCTCTCTCTATGTCTGTTTGTCTGTCTGTCTGTCTGTCTCCCTGTCTCTGTCTGTCTGTCACTGTCTCTCTCTCTCTCTCTCTCTCTCTCTCTCTCTCTCTCTCTCTCTCTCTCTCTCTCTCTTTCTCTCTCTCTCTCTCTCTCTCTCTCTCTCTCTGTCTATGTCTGTCTGTCTGTCTGTCAGTCTGTCTGTCTATCTGTCTGTCTCTCTCTCTCTGTCTATGTATGTCTGTCTGTCTGTCGCTCTCTCTCTCTCTCTCTCTCTCTCTCTCTCTCTCTCTCTCTCTCTCTCTCTCTCTCTCTCACGTCCAGTTGTTGATGAATACGAGATGGTTGTTTGGGGGTTTGTTGATGCGAGGCAAACAAAGAGCGGGTGAGTATAATTACCGCTCTCTATGCTCACACAAAAAAAAATACGAGCAGGGAGGGAGGTTGGTTGGTTGGTTGGTAGGGAGAGAGAGAGTATGTGTGTGTGTGTGAGGAGGGGGGAGATCTTTATTTCATTGTTTTTGAATGTGGATTGAAAGCAGGTCAGTTCAGGATCCATGGTAGGGATAGGAGGGAGGGAAAGAAGGAAGGGAGGAGGATAGAAGAATAAACAGAGGGAGGAGTGATGTATGGGTGGTGAGGTAGAGATAGTGAGACAAAAGGAGATGATGGAGGAAAAAGAGGGAAAGTAGTGTATAGAAAGTGCGAGGGAGAGGGTACTGAAGGAAGGAAGGGAGATATGTATGTTTATAAAGAAATGGGCTCAAGGTTAGATAATGATGACAGAAAAAAATAATAATTGATGTGAGAAGTGGAATTAATTATTTTTGGAGGCAACGAGGGAGTTTGATGGGAAGGAGAGTAGGCCTAGAGTTTGATGGAGGGAGAGTAGGCCTAGAGGAAAAGAAAACAGAGTGAGTGAGATAATGGAATGAAGGATAGAGAATGGGAAGGAACAGAGGAATGAAGGATGATAAGGAAGAAGATAAGGAGAAAGGAGTGAAAGGAAAGGATGAGAATGGAAGGTTGGCAGGGAGAAAAGTTAGGTATGTGAGTGGATGGGAAGAAAGGTGATGCAATGAGAGGAAGGTTAAAATGATAAGAGATGGGAGGAAGAAATGATAGAAGAGATGGAAAACAGAAGAAAATGAGATGAGAGAATGATGGAAGGAAGTATGCAAAGGAGGAATAAAAATAAGAAACGATAATAGGAACAGGAGGATAAAGTAAGGAAAGAAAGAAGAAAATGAAATATAAGGTGTTATAACAGAGAGAGAATGATGAAAATAAGAAAAAAACACACTGAAAATTTGCCTAAAAAAAGAAGGAAAATGTAAAGAACAGAGATTTTGAAGAAACATGGAGTCAGTCAGTAGATAATAAAACTGGAACACGTCAAAATTAGGCAGAAAATGAAGGAAGAATCGGGCACCAGACAGAGGAACAGAGGCTGGGGAGGGAAAAATGTGCTCTGTCCAATTTACCTTTAATTAATCTGTTAAGGACAAAAGTTCGTGGATGACAGGAAGGGAGGAGTGAGTATGAAAGAGAGAGTGAAATTAGACAGACAGACAGACAGACAGACATTCAGATAAGGACTGACAGACAGGAGGACAGATGAACAGAGATAGACACAGGCAGACATATAGGAAAATAGACAGACAGACAGACAGACAGACAGACAGACAGTGATAGATATAGGCAGAGATGGACAGATAGAGATAGACACAGATATGCAGGCAGGCAGGCAGACCGACGGAGATTGAAACAGATGCAGACAGACAGACAGACAGACACATAGACAGTCAGAAAGATACACAGACAGTTAATAAAAATACATGTGAGAGAAAACAGACGTGTGACAGACAGACAAACAAACAGGCAAAGACTATAATAATAAAAGATGAGTAATACATAATAATAAAAAAAATACATAG
>JAWZYT010007416.1:0-21190 GCA_034508575.1 Petrolisthes manimaculis | reverse complement strand
ACAGAGAGGCAGAGAGAGAGAATTTACTTCATTACCATTCTGAGATCATTAGAGAATCCTGCCTTATCAACTTTCCACCATTCATTACTATCGATCATTAAATTACTCTACCACATTCCTACCATTTCCCTTCTGACCTATTTACCATTGATCATCTAATTCTTACCAATGTACAGTTAGAGTTGAAAGTTGTGATCGTTATTCAATCACCTATAATTCGTCCAAGGTTTAATTATCACTACTAACTCTACCTATTTCCACAAACTACCACCACTACCACCACCACCACCACTAACTCTTACCACCATTACCACCACTATTCATTCTCCTTACCACCACTACCACCACCACTAACCTTCCCTACCACCACAACCATTAACTCTCCCTACTACTACCACCACCACCACCAACACTACCTATCCCCACTACCACTAACTCTCCCCATCACTACCACTACCACCACCACTGCCACCACTAAATTGCCACTGCCACCCAGATCACGCCGCTGCTGCCAACATCTGGGCAAGTCCAGTCTACCTTAATTGTCATCCAGGTGGTGGAAATGGAAAATGATGGAAATGGAGGATGGTGGAAGAGAGGTAATTGATGGAAACGGAGAATGGTGGAAGAGAGGTAATTGATGGAAATGGAGGATGGTGGAAGAGAGGTAATTGATGGAAATGGAGGATGGTGGAAGAGGAAATGGAGATATAGGATGGTGGAAGAGAGGTAATTGATGGAAATGGAGGATGGTGGAAGAGAGGTAATTGATGGAGATGGAGGATGGTGGAAGAGAGGTAATTGATGGAAATGGAGGATGGTGGAAGAGGAAATGGAGATATAGGATGGTGGAAGAGAGGTAATTGATGGAAATGGAGGATGGTGGAAGAGAGGTAATTGATGGAAATGGAGGATGGTGGAAGAGGAAATGGAGATATAGGATGGTGGAAGAGAGGTAATTGATGGAAATGAAGGATGGTGGAAGAGAGGTAATTGATGGAGATATAGGATGGTGGAAGAGAGGAAAATGATGGAAATATAGGATGGTGGAAGAGAGGTAAATGATGGAAATGGAGGATGGTGGAAGAGAGGTAATTGATGGAAATGGAGGATGGTGGAAGAGGAAATGGAGATATAGGATGGTGGAAGAGAGGTAATTGATGGAAATGGAGGATGGTGGAAGAGAGGTAATTGATGGAGATGGAGGATGGTTGAAGAGAGAAAAAATATGGAAATGGAGGATGGTGGAATGAAAGAGAATGAGACAGAAGATAACAGAATGGAAGATTATGTTAATTTGGTACTGTTTCGTGGTCATATTTTTCATTAATCAATCAAGGAACTCTAATGTACAGTTGGACACAGGAATTCTTAAACAGAGAACTCATTACAGGTATTCTGAAAAAAAAAAAAAAAAAAACTGAAATTAATGTTCTACCAAGGGACTCTGTGATTTCAAAACAACAAACCTATTCATAATTTTGTTTTGCCATTACATAGTCTTACATTTTAATTACATAAGTTGTAAGCCCTGAAAAAAAAACAGTGTGTATACGAATTCTTATGACTAATAGTACCATAAGTAAATTTATCCATTGATAGGGATTTAATAACTTTTTAATTTTCAAGACCATGAATGCAAAAGGTTGTACTGTATGTAAATGACTAGTAAATAAGAGTATGTAAAAATAATGCCATTAATCAAACACTAACACACTAAAAATATTTCCTGAAAACAAAACAACTTGAAGATATACAACTAAATTTACTTAAACATCGAACGTACTGACAAAGGATTGGAAAATAGAAAGAAAAATTAGAGAGGGAAAATAATAAAAAAGAGGGAAGTAAAAATGAATGAAAAATCGAAGGGAAAATAATTAAAAGAGGGAAAAAATATGAAAAATCGAAGGGAAAATAATTAAAAGCGGGAAGAAAAACAATATATAAAAATGACAAATCGAATCATGATAATACTGTAATGTAGAATGGCTCAAAAAAAATTCCCCAGAGTCTAACTAACTAAACGTTTTGGCGTGACGTTTTATGCATCCAACCTCTCCTTCCAAACCTCAGTTCCCTTAAGTAGCCAGTCTCTTTCCAGCTTCATGTTCCTTACCCACCCAGCTCTTACTTCCTCCAGACCCCTTACATCTCCTTTATGTGTGTCCGAGATATATAAACCTGAGTGATATAGGTAATAGCAGCAGGAGGAGGAGAGGAGGGGAAGCAGAGAAGAGAAGAGAAGAGAAGAGGAGGTGGATGAGGAAGTGGGTGAGAGAGGAGAAGAAGTGAATAGTGTAGATATAGAAGTGGAAGAAGAGGAGGAGGAGGAAAGGGAGGAGGAGGAGGAGGAGGAGGAGGAGATGGAGGTGGTGATGGTGGTGGTGGTGGTGGTGGAAAGTGCAGGTGGGAAGAAAAAGAAAAGAAGGAGGAGAGAACTAGAAATGAAGTTCTATCAAGGGAGCTGAGGTGGTTGTGGAAAAGAGGATTGTAAGCACGAAGGAGTGTTGGAAGGATTGGGGTCATGAGGGGTGTGAAAGGAGGGCGAGTGGTTTAGTGTATAGGAGTAGTGGTGGTGGTGATGATGTGTGGGTGGGTGGGAGGGAGGTAGGAAGAGGAAGAGGGATAGTGGTGGTGATGTGTGGGAGGGAGGGAGAGGAAGAGGGATAGTGGTGGTGATGTGTGGGAGGGAGGGGAAGAGGGATAGTGCCGGGATAAGGGGAGTGGGAAGGGAAGGGAGGGTAGTGGAGAGAAGGAGTGCGAGGCCAGCTGCTGGAAGTTACTGAACCATCTGAGTCACACACACTCCTGCACAGTCATAAAGGTCACTACCCTGGGGCTGGTTATGCGATATTAACACTGACCGACACGATGAAGGTTCTGACAGACGCGCAGCTCAAGAAACTCTACGGTTATCGCCCACCACATTTAAGTTAATCGAGTTGAGGTCAATAATTATTACGCTGTTACACTTTTACACTTTTTTGTGCACATATCTACGTCTCTACGTCTCGGGAAACTGATTAATATATTATCATAAAGTAAATGTTACATGGAATTAAAAACATAAACTGCAGCTTTGCTTGATGTGTCGCTTTAAACCAGGACGATTCTGATCATGATATCATACAGTCATACCCATTGAGTGCCACAACAACCAACAACATATCCTCCCAATGTACCCACTATCCCACCACTACCACCACCACCACAACCACCACCACCACAACCACCATCACCACCACCAGTACCCACTATCCCACTACCACCACCACCACCACCACCAGTACCCACTATCCCACCACTACCACCACCACAACCATAACCACCACCACCACCACCAGTACCCACTATCCCACTACCACCACAACCACCACCACCACCACCAGTACCCACTATCCCACCACTACCACCACTACCACCACCAGTCGCCTGACACCGTAAACCCTTGACGTTGCATTCTGTTGGCACAAATGACACCAACTACACAGCATTTCACAGGCCTCAGTATATACAAGTGAGGCTTCAGCAACACTTAACATCCAGACTAGCATGTAACCTGAGCTTTTATATTTTTGTCACTTGGCAGAAAGCGAGTAAAAGGTGCAAGTAAGTTAACGTCATCACACAGACTGGTAACAAAGAGAGGGATCAGTTACAGTGTTGCAGAAGAGTTAGAAGGAATTAGAAACACTAAACCTGGCGTCAACATTATTACTATTACTATTACTATTCCTATTCCTATTCCTATTCCTATTATTATTATTATTATTATTATTATTATTATTATTATTATTATTATCATTATTATTATTATTATTATTATCATTATTATTATTATTATTATTTTTATTATTATTATTATTATTATTATTATTATTATTATTATTATTATCATCATTATCCCTTTAACTAACACTTGTTTGGTTGAATTTTACTACAAGAATTAATCAATATGAAAGTCACTCCTGGTTGGCTAAAGGTAAAATGTGTTAGCGAGTTTTGCATCAAGTTATATGAAAGTAAAATGACACGACTACAGACATTGAAGTAAAGAGAGAAAGGGAGGATGGAGAGTAAATAAAATGACAAGACTACAGAAATTGAAGTAAAGAGAGAAAGTGAGGATGGAGTGTAAAAAAAAAAAAAAAAAAAAAAAAAAAAAAAAAAAAAAAAAAAAAAAAAAAAAAAAACTGTACAAACTTGTCAACAAAACACGCCATAACCAGGATAAATTCACACTTAACGGGGTAATATAGTGTGAGTGAATTGAAGGGCTACTGATTCCTCCAAGCCATGACAGAAAACAGACCGTCTCACCATTACCATCCATTTCGTAGCACCACAGTTTGTAGGAATCTGTAGCCTTCTAAAAATATCAACAACATATTATTCCCTTAAGAAGACAGATTTACAGGACCGAAAATTCCACCCAGTTTCGTGCTCATTCAGGCGTACGACAGAATTTTTTAGGCGTCATTTTTATTCACGTAATCAACAGGTGACACAGACATTGCAAAGCTGAATATCATTATGTTATGAAATGGAAATGAGTTCTCTCTAAACTTGTGGTATTACATAGAGGGAATATTGACCACTCGTATATTGGTTACAGGAGGACGCAACCCCCCCTCCCTCCCCCTCCCCCTCCTCCCCTCCCTCTTCTCCACATACCGTAGTTATGCTCTCAGTGATTGGTTTCAAATTCAGGTAATTTATTATGTTATTGTGTGTTTTCTTTCTTTCACTTCCATTTCTCTATATCTCTCTCTATACATACACACACACACACATACATATATATATATATATATATTTATATATATATATATATATATATATATATATATATATATATATATATATATATATATATATATATATATATATATATATATATATATATATATATATATATATAAGTCTATAAGTATATATATAAGTATATATATAATTCTTACCACACTTCTTCGCCTCGTAACATTTCCATTCAATATTCGTCGTCCTAAGATCGCTTCTTTCTCCAATTCCTGAAAAATATTCCAAATTTCACACTTCCTCTTTTCTCCGCGTCACTTTCCTTTCCTCTTCTGCCTCATTATCTCCTGCTTCGACGCCCTCCATTCCCCCCCCCCTCTCTCTCTCTCTCTTTCTTTATCTCTCTCTCTCTTTCACTTTCTCTCTGTCTCTTTCTGTTTCTTTCTCTTTCTCTCTCTCACTCCTTTGCCCCTTCTGTGTCTCTCTAATTTTTCTCTTTCTGACACTTTTATTTCCAGGTTTTCATCACCACCTGTGGTATTTTCACACTTCGTAACTTTCTCTCTCTCCCTCTCTCTCTCTCTCTTTCTCTCTCTCGGAAGAAGGAAGAGGAGAAGATAAAGAAGGAGGTGAAGAAGGTAAAGGAAGAGGGGAAGAAGGTAAAGGAAGAGGGGAAGGAGGTAAAGGAAGAGGGGAAGGAGGTAAAGGAAGAGGTGAAGGAGGTAAAGGAAGAGGGGAAGGAGGTAAAGGAAGAGGGGAAGGAGGTAAAGGAAGAGGGGAAGGAGGTAAAGGAAGAGGGGAAGGAGGTAAAAAAGGAGGTGAAGGAGAAGGAACATCAAGGAGAAAGAGATGAGACGTGGTGGTAGAAAGGTCGGAAAATAAGAGGATTTGGGGAAGTCAGGAGTGGAAGAAAAGATTGGAGTCATATAGAGAGTGAGAGAGTGAGAGAGAGAGAGACAGAGACAGAGACAGAGACAGACAGAGAGAGAGACAGACAGACAGAAAGACAGAGAGACAGACAGACAAACAGAGAGAGAGACAGAAAGAAAGAGAGAGAGAGAAAGACAGACAGGCAGACAGACAGAGAGACAGACAGACAAACACAGAGAGAGAGAGAGACAGAAAGAGAGATAGAGAGATAAAATGCCGACAGGTCTCCAAAAAAAAAAAAAGTGACCAATGGAAAATTTAATAGCATCAGACGGAAAGAGTGAAAGTGGGAACGAAGAAAAGAAGAAGACAAGGTAAAGAGGGAGGAGGAAGAAGACAGGTGAAGACAGAGTAAACAAAAAGAGAAAAAAAAATGCGACGATAAGAGAAAAAATAAGAGAAAATAATGTGAAGAAAATATAGCAAAAGAAGATAAATTAATGTTAAAATAGAAGAAAGAAGAGAAACGAATATGAAGATAGAAGAAAAAAAGTAATAGGAAGATACCCCCCCCTCTCTCTCCTTCCCCTCCCTCTATCACCCCCCCCCCATCCCACAGTCCCCCCCCCCTCAGTCCTTTGCCAGTCGGTCAGTCAAGTTTCATTTTCTGAGTGATTTGTGCAGGCAAGTCTTACCCCAGGTCACGTGTTTCAGGCCATTCCTGCTTGACCTGGCACCTGGAGAAAGAAAGGAGAAAGGGAGGGAGGGAGAGAGGAAGGGGAAGGGGAGAGGGAGGGAGGTGGGAGAGAGGAGAGAGAAAGGGGAGAGAAGAGAGAGATGGGAAGAAAGCAGAGGAGGAGAAGGGAAGGACGCATCCCTCCTCTCCCCTCTCCTCTCCTATACTACATAAATACTTTGACACATCCTTCACCTCTCTGGCTCTCTCCCTTTCGCATCACACATTCATTTTGCCCAGCCACTTCCTTCCTCTTTCACCTTTCCTCCCCTTTCCTTCATCTTTCCACACATTTCCTTCGCCTTTCCTCCCCTTTCCTTCACATTTCCACACATTTCCTTTCATCTTACTCCTCTCTTCCAAGTTAATATTCCTTTTCATCATCCTTTCCCTCAATCTTTATCCCCAATTCTCTCACTTATTTCCCATACTCTATTTACACCATTTTCTTCTTCCACGTTCTCAACATTTCTCCTCCAGCATTCCTCTGTCTCCCCGTGATTTCTTTCCAACCATTATTCTTTTTTCCTTCATCTTTCCTCCACCCACTATTCTCCTATAATCTCCCTCCTTCACTCTCCACCCACCCACACTTTACCATCACTCTCCCTTCCACATCCATCTACTCTACTCCTTCCTTCTCCTTCCATTCTCCCTCACTCCCCTCTACCACCACCACCCTACAACCATCTACACACTCCTTCCTTCCATCCTCCCTCACTCCCCCCTAACTCCCTCTCAACCATGCAATACCGACACTCTCCCTCTCCCTCTCGAAAATATTCATGGCCTCAACACCAGCACCTGGCCTATCTTACGTCCCACCCTGCCAAAGTATCAGTTCTCTTGTAAACATAAACCTCAGCACTGCAGGGAGACAACATCAGGCGCAAAGAAGGTAAAAAAATATGGTGGACAAGGAAATACAGAAAATAAAAAAAAAACTAGCCAAAGAAGAGAGAGTGAGATTGAGAGATTGAGAGATTGAGAGATTGAGAGAGAGAGATAGAGATTGAGAGAGAAATTGAGAGATTGAGAGATTGAGAGATTGAGGGATTGAGAGAGAGAGATTGAGAGAGAGAGATTGAGAGAGAAATTGAGAAGGGGGTATTTGTGAGAGATGTGGTAAATGCTGTGCAATGAAATATATTGAAGGATTTATTATACTGTGAAATCACAAAAAAAAAAAAAAAAAATCTAATTTTCTTACCTTTACCTATCATTACCACTTATATGTATGTAAAGGGAAGACGAGAACACAGAGAAGGAAGGAGAGGAAGATGGGTAAGTGAAAGCTTGATAAAAAAAAGAGTATATACAGTGTGAAAGAAAAATTTGTAAAAAAAGAAAATATAAAATGAGAGCAAGAGGGGGCGGCCCGATCGAGAGAGAGATGAAGGGAGTGGATGAAGGGGTGATAAAGGATCGAGCAGGAGATAAGACCAGATAAGTCAAGACTCAGTTTACAGGTGGGGGGCACGAGGGCAAAGGGGGAAAGAAGTAAGGGGGGGGGGTGACGAGGAGAGGGTACAGAAAGAAGGGACAGGAAGAGGGGATGAGGAAAAGGGGTAGGAAGAGTTAGGACAGAGAGAAGGGAGAGGAGACAGAGAGGGGACAGAGAGATGGGACAGGGAGAGGGGACAAATTGAAAGGACAGAGAGAGGGGACAGAGAGAGGGGACAAGTTGAGGGGACAGAGAGAGGGGACAGAGAGAGGGGACAAGTTGAGGGGACAGAGAGAGGGGACAAGTTGAGAGGACAGAGAGAGAGGACAGAAAGAGGGTACAGAAAGATGGGACAAGGAGAGGAGGCTGTGAGGAAGAACAAGATGAGAGAAGGGACAAGAAACAGCGGCAGATAAACGGGACAGGACAGGAGTCGAGTGAGGGAAAGCAAGCAAGCAAAGGGGTCAGTCCATCCATCCATCACAGGGCCATGATACAGGTTCCTGGGCCATGATTCAGGTTCCTGGGCCATGAATACACAAGGTGGCCATCACATTATTATTATTATGCATCTTTTCTCCAACCTCAGGAAAATGGACTGACCCCTTTACTTAACACTTTTTTTGTCTCTTCCTAAAAGTGTACTGAAGGTCGAGATTATTTACATTAATTAAACATTATTAGGTATTTGTTTACATATGATCCTTTTCACCTGACCCTCCTCTCATTCTGTTTATTTCGTGTTTGTTATCCCTTTTCTCTTTCTCTCTCCTTCGTGTTTGTTATTTAGTTTCTCTTTCTCTCTCCTTCGTGTTTGTTTTCCCTCTTCTCTTTCTCTTTCCTTCGTGTATGTTGTCAATCTTCTCTTTCGCTCTTCTTCGTGTTTGTTATTCCTTTTCTCTTTCTATCTCCTTCGTGTGTGTTTGTTGTCCCTCCTCTCTATCTATCTCCTTCCTGTTTGTTATCCCTCTTCTCTTTCTCTCTCCTTCGTGTTTGTTATTCCTTTTCTCTTTCTCTCTCCTTCCTGTTTGTTTTCCCTCTTCTCTTTCTCTCTCCTTCGTGTGTGTTTGTTGTCCCTCCTCTCTATCTATCCATCTCTTTTCTCCCTCGTGCTACAGGATTTTTCAGACCTAGGACCCAGTTTTTTTCCTCTTCAATCTTAATCACCACTAATATTTCTTTTCCTGGTAGGCTAACTTTGGCTCAGTACCAACACCTTATCTATCTATCCCCGAATTTACTACACAATGCCTGCAGTTTTTATCTCCCTTTGGCAATATCAACTAATATTTAAATATGACTAAATGATCGTCCCATGTTAATATTATTCTTAAAAAAAAAAAATAATAACTCGTCAGTTTTATCTTCTCTTGGAAACTTCTTACCTGAAATACAAGGAGCGTCATCTTTTAAACATATATTGATCTGAACTTCAGGAAACTTTTTATATCTACTAGCTATTGAACAACTTCTAACCTGAATGTCCTGACCTGAAGTTTTATTTATCTCCACCCGGCAACAACATCTGACCTGAAATTCTGAACTTTTTTTTTTCTTCCAGGCAACTTCGTCTCTGAAATACGAGGGAAGTTTGTCGGCGATATGTTCCGGGACCGCGATAATTAGCGAACGTAAAAATTGTGTGCGAGTGTGTGTGTGTGTGGGGGGGGGGGAGGTGGTGAGGGGAAAGGGGGAGTGGTAGTGAGGGGAAGGGGGAGTGGTGGTGAGGGTAAGGGGGAGTGGTAGTGAGGGGAAGGGGGAGTGGTGGTGAGGGGAAGGGGGAGTGGTCGTGAGGGGAAGGGGAAAGGTGGTGAGGGAAAGGGGGAGAGGTGGTGAGGGGAAGGGGAGTATGAGGGGAAGGGAGTATGAGTATGGAATAGGGATAGAGAATAGAGATGGAGAAAGGAGGGAAGCATGTAGGAAAAGCACGATATCAATGTTGAAAAAAGAGGGGGAAAAGACATAATAGGGGAGAAGGAAAGGAAAAGAAGAGAGAATAAATGTACAAAATTAATGTGAGAATGGAAAGGAGATCCGAAGGGAGGAAAATAAGGAAAAAAAGCGGGAAAAAGACATAATAGGGGAGAAGGAAGGGAGAAGAAGCTAGAGAGAAGAATGGAAAGGAGGTGAGGAGGGAGGAAAATAAGGAAAAAAAGCGGGAAAAGACATAATAGGGGAGAAGGAAGGGAAAATAAGCTAGAGAGAAGAATGGAAAGGAGGTGAGGAGGGAGATACCAATAAGAGGTAACTAGGAAAAAAGAAAGGACAGAGGAGGAAGGGAGAGACTCTAAAGTGGGAACGGAAGGGAGGAAAGGAGGGAGAAAAGGAGGGAGAAAGTGAGAACGGAAAGGAGGAAAGGAGGGAGAAAGTGAGACAAAGATCTTGAGGAAGGAAGAGAATGATGTGAAGGATATATGGGAAGGGGAAGAGGGTTATCATGTGCAGGGAAGGGTGTTGAAGTCACTTGAATGTCGAGGGTAAGAAAGGAAATGAGAGAATAAAAAAAAGACGAGCGAGTAAAATGGAAGAAAGGAAGAAAGAAAGGAAGGAAGAAAGGAAGGAAGAAAGGAAGGAAGGAGGAAAGGAAGAAAGGTAGGAAGGAAATAAGAGAGGAAGGAATATATGACAGAATAAAAAAGAAAGTCAAGCGAGTAAAATGCAAAGAAAAAAGAAGAAGGAAGGAAGGAAGGTAGAATGAAAGGAAGCAAGTTAATAACATAAATTGAAAGGAAAGTAGGAAGAATTAATGGAAGAAAGGAAGAAATGTGTGTGTGTGTGTGTGTGTGTGTGTGTGTGTGTGTGTGTGTGTGTGTGTGTGTGTGTGTGTGTGTGTGTGTGTGTGTGACTAGACAATAATAATAATAGTAGTTGTAGTGGTAGTGGTGGTGGTGGTAGTCAAGAAGGTGAATGGACAGAGATGGACTGATTAGACCATAATAATAATAATAGTAGTGGTAGTGGACATGATGGTGGACAAGGGAATGCCAACACGTGCCATTTTTGCCCAAACTCGAGTCTGGAAGTTGAGATTGAACCCAGCCCTACTTTTTTTATCCTGAAGACGGCCAAGGAGGAGCTAAGGGACCTGAAGGAGTAGGAGTAGGAGTGGGAGGAGGAGTAGGAGGAGTATGAGTGGGAGTGGGAGTTGGAGTATGAGTAGGAGGAGTAGGAGTAGGAGTGGGAGTAGTAGGAGGAGGAGTAGGAGTAGGAGGAGGAGTAGGAGTAGGAGTAGGAGTAGGAGGAGGTGGAGTGGGAGTAGTAGGAGGAGGAGTAGGAGGAGAAAATGAAAGAAGAAAAGAATAAGGAAGGAAGGAAGGAAGGAAGGAAGAGACAAGGAAGGAAGAGGAGCATATGGGTGAAGGAAAGGGGACAGTAAGAGTAGAATGTTAGGGTTGGGAATTAAGGCAATACAGTGTGAGGGAAGAAGTAATATATATTGGAGAAGCAATACGAGGAAAGGGAGATACAAACATAGGAAGAAGGGAAGAGAATTAAAGGGATAAGTTTAAAGGGAAAATAAATATATATAAAACAGTGAGATAAAACTATAATGCAAGAATAACAAGAAAAGAATACATGAAACTTGAAAAATAAGAAGTTATACATAAAAAAACACAATAAAAAGTAAAAATAAAATGACAGCTAAAATCATAACAACAACAAAATAACGTGGCAAAAATATGTGAAAAAAAAAAGAAAAAAAAAATAATTGTAACAAAGAATGAAAATAAATTCTCATCGATGACAGAGAAGACTAATAAAAAAATAAAAAAAGATGAAAAAGAGACTGACAAAGTAGAAGAAGAGTCTTGAAGTCATAGAAAGCTTAATAACGAAGAGGAAGAAGAAGAAGGTGGAGTAGGAGTAGGAGTAGGAGTAGGAGGAGGAGGAGGAGGAGGAGGAGGAGGAGGAGGAGGAGGAGGAGGAGGAGGAGGAGGAGGAGGAGGAGGAGGAGGAGGAGGAGAAGGAGAGGAGAAAGAGGAGGAGGAGGAGGAAGAAGAGGAAGAAGATGGAGGGGGAGGAAGAGGGGGAAAGGAGAAGGAGAGGAGAAAGAGGAGGAGAAGGAGGAAGAAGAGGAAGAAGATGGAGGGGGAGGAAGAGGGGAAAAGGAGGAGAAGGAGGAGGAGGAAGAAGAGGAAAAAGATGGAGGGGGAGGAGGAGGAGGAGAAGTAGGAGGAGGAGGAGAAGGAGGAGGAAGACAGGGAAGATTGTGTGGCCAGGGAAAGAATGACGAAACTGATGATAGGCGGAGAATAAAGAGAAATAGTTGGAAAGCTCGTCCAGTGTCCTACCTCCCCCCCTCCCTTCTCTCTCTCTCTCTCTCTCTCTCTCTCTCTCTCTCTCTCTCTCTCTCTCTCTCTCTCTCTCTCTCTCTCTTTTTTTTTTTATCTTCTTCTCTCTTCTAATCTCTCTCTCTCTTTCTCTCTTTTATTTTCTCTCTCTCTCTCCATCTTTTTTATATTTCTCTCTCTTTTATTTTCTTTCTTTCTCTCTCTTTTTCTCTCCCATACACACACACACACATTCCCCTTCTTCCAATATTAGTTCCTCAAGATTCTCATCTCATTTCTCTTATACAGCTTATATATATATATATATTTATTTTTCTTCTGTTTCTTGGTCCCCTTCTTACTCTTTCAATTAGCCTTGTTACTTTCCAATTCAGTTATCTTAGCATTTTCGATTTTCATTCCTTATTTCTACCCCTCAGTTCTTCACTTCACTTCACTTCACTTCAGTTCTTCACCTTCACTTCTCCTCTTTCCTCCTCCTCCTCCTCCTCCTCCCACTTCCTTTTCCTTCAACATCATCTCTCTCTTTCTCTCCTCCACCTCCTCTTTCGTCTCCTCCTTCCCTTCCTACACATCCCATCTATCTGAATGTCACACTCTGAGCTTCGTCACGTTAAGGCATCATCCCTCTGTCACCTGGCTCATCTCTCTCTCTCTCTCTCTCTCTCTCTCTCTCTCTCTCTCTCTCTCTCTCTCTCTCCCTTTATAAGCCTTCATTGAGTACAATCCCCTCTCGAGAAAGCAACCTCTTCAACTCACTCATTTTTTACTTAAGAAATGGAAGATTGATTGATTTATGGATTGACATTGAAGGAAGGAGGTGTACAGACTGGAAACAGAGTAAGGTAACAATAAACAATAATAAGATTGATTGATGGATAGTAGGCGCCGCAACATCGAGGTCCTATAGCGTCAGAAAAAGGTGATAGAGAGTGTGTGTGTCTGTCTGTCTCCCCATCCAGCCTCCATCGCCCCCTTGACACCATGATCAAATCCCTTTCCAGACACTCCCTTTCTACACCATCCATTTTCAGTCACTCTCTTTCCAGACCCTACTTTTCCAGACGCTCCCTTTCCAGACCCTCTCTTTCCAGACCCTCTCTTTCCAGACCCTACTTTTCCAGACGCTCCCTTTCCAGACTCTCCCTTTCCAGACCCTCTCTTTCCAGACCATACCTTTCCAGACCCTACTTTTCCAGACCCTCTCTTTCCAGCCCATACCTCTCCAGACCCTCTCTTTCCAGACCATACCTCTCCAGACCCTCTCTTTCCAGACCATACCTTTCCAGACCCTCTCTTTCCAGACCATACCTTTCCACACCCTACTTTTCCAGACCCTCTCTTTCCAGCCCATACCTCTCCAGACCCTCTCTTTCCAGACCATACCTTTCCACACCCTACTTTTCCAGACCCTCTCTTTCCAGCCCATACCTTTCCAGACACTCCCTTTTCAGACCTTTTCTTTCCAGACACTACATTTCCAGACCCTCTCTTTCCAGCCCATACCTTTCCAAGCCCTATCGTCATCCTAATACCCAGCCCTCCCTCCTCTGATCCTCCCACCCCACACTGGAACAATTCTCGACCCGACCAAGAGAAAAAGAAGAGGATAAAAGATTAACTCGCGGCTCAGCTGGTCAAAATGAATTTCACTTTCTCGAAATTAATCCTGTACAATTGTGAAATATGAATTTGCTATTATCATTAAACATGGAAAACTATAGTCCAGAATAAATACAACCGACTATAAAAAAATGGAGACTTCTGATTCCTCCTGACCATGCCACGATACAAGCTCCTTCCCTATAGGTGGTGTTTCGTGGCAATATTTAAAGGACTAATTTTCTCCAACTTTTAGACTTTACATCACAGGGTCCCTTAAAGGAAATCAAATGTAGGTGAAGATGAAGAGAAGGTACAGAGCATCCAACCAATGTCATTTATATAGATCTACTGTTGTAAAAATATTATATCGGCAAAAGAAAAGTGTTCAAATGGTACAAACCTCAACTGGTAAGAATAATGATTCAGTTATTAAAGATTTTTTTTTTTTTTTTTTTTTTTACTGCTAATATCATATCGTGGGTGTCTCAATATTTCCTCATCCCACTCAAAAAGATACACACAAAATGATACAACTGATAAAGATAATGATTCATAGAAATTTTACTGCTAATATATATCGAGGGTGTCTCAATATTTCTTCATAAAAAAGGTACACACGAAAAAAAAAAAAAATCTCTCCCTCCACCCTCAGGCCACAAAAGCCGACGTGACACAGTAAATTACTTTTTTGTTCTTTATCTGCCTCACCTGACCAGCCGGGGGGCGACGGAAGGCTCTGCTCCATGACAACTCCCTACCTGACTCCCTCCACTCTCCTCTGTCTGTCTCTCTCTCTCTCTCTGTCTCCGTCTCTAACATATCTCATCCTAATCCAACCCAACCCAACCCAATCCGATCTAACCTAAGCTATCCTAATCCAATCCAACCCAACCCAACCCAACCCGACCTAATCTAAGCTAACTTAACCTATCTCATCTTAATCCAACCCAAGCTAACTCAATCATTAACAGCCTACATCATCCTACCCCAGCCCAGCCCAGCCCAGCCCCAACCTCAACCCCAACCCAACCCAGCCCAGCCCAGCCCCAACCCCAACCCCAACCCAGCCCTATCTCGCTCCAACAACATTTGAGATTAAATTTTGTGGGGATACTGTTACAGAGATTGATCACTCACAAAAATGGAATATATTGGTTCATACTACAAGATGAATTCCCGCACAGTGATTGGTTGGATTTACCTCCCATATATGTCAAGGCAAGCAATAACAACAACAACAACAGCAGCAGAAACAACAGCAGCAACAACAACAACAACAACAACAACAACACCAACAGCAACAACAACACCAACACCAACACCAACACCAACACCAACACCAACACCAACAGCAACACCAACACCAACAACAACAACAACAACAACAACACCAACAACAACCACACAATAGTAAAATCCAGTTTGGTGGTTCATTGGGTCTCGTTCATCGGTTCGGGTTCATTCACAAAACATCTTAAAAAAGTTTGGACTCACTATAGTGTCTCAGGCTCATTTCGAAGCAGTGAATGAGTTTTATTATTCTATTATTTAAATGAGCTGTTATTATGATTTCGAAGCAGTGAATAGTTTTGTTATTCTATTATTTATATGAGCTGTTATTATGATTTCGAAGCAGTGAATGGCTTTTGTTATTCGATTTATATGAGCTGTTATTATGATTTTCGAAGCAGTGTCAAGTCTTTCTCCTTGCCATAGAATAAACATTTACGAACAAAATATTAAGTCAAGAGGGAACATTGCTTTTGTGAATACGGGCCCAGCTGGATTCCACAGTGAAGGGTAATGAAATGTCAATACTGGAATGGAGAGCCGGAATTGATTTACACATTCACTCAAACAAACTAACTAATTAACTAACAAGCTAACTAACTAACTAACAAGCTAACTAACTAACTAATAAACTAACTAACTAACTAGCTAACTAACTAACCAGCTAACTAACTAACTAACTAACCAACTAACTAACTAACTAACTAACCAACTAACTAACTAACAAGCCAAGAGAGAAGACTCAGAAAATAGGATGAAGGGGTATAAAATGAGAGGAATACAGGGTTCGAATTTCTATTATGACAAAATTAATTTCCTCTGTGAAACAAGGGATGGATGATAAAATACAATGTTGGCTGCGAAATAATAAACGGAAGGTTAAAATAAAAAAATAAAATGCTGAAGGAAGGAAGAAGTAAACGATACATCATTTCAAAACGTAAATAATACCAATACACGGAACTACGAATGAATAGTCAAGATACGCCTAAAAAAAAAAAAAAAAAAAAAAAAAAAAAAAAAAAAAAAAAAAGAGAGAGAGAGAGAGGTAAGAAAAAAAAATGGCGTCCTTCATTTAAATACGTTCCACCAATTAAGAAAACCAATAAAGAATATGCAAATGTGCTTCGGTTCTCTCTAATGAAAGCACCGGCGTCGACAACATTTTCCCTCAGTCTCTCATAAAAGGAAAATGTAATATAATACACATGATGCATTTCAGTTTCTGAGGCACAGTTTCTGATATCTATATTAATTATAAATACCGTTTGGGTTGGTTTGGCTTACTGTCTTTCCCGAACCACTTTTCCTACTGTTAGGTTAGGTTAGGTTAGGTTAGGTTAGGATAGGTTAGGTTAGGTTAGGTTAGGTTAGGTTAGGTTAGGTTAGGTTAGGTTAGGTTAGGTTGTATACAGATTTTGAATATTAATCAAAGCACATGAAAAATATGATGAAAATTGCACTAAAACACATCACCATTTCTACTATAAATTTTCTTTTTGCAAATTTCCCGCAGTGAGGTCAAATTGAGGGACATCAAATCATGCTGACAATATCCATTATTAAACTATATAATACTCGAGGCACATGAAAACTAAAAAAAAAAACATGAAAACTACACAAACTACAAAATAATCCTATATACACAAACATCAACTACAAAAGCTAGACAAACTACACAAACTAAAAAATGCTACATAAACAAACTACGACATAAATTACAAATACTACACAAAGACAAATACACAAACCTTTCACCACTTTTGTTCCCACACCACCAACGCTACCATTATTCTCTCTCTCTCTCTCTCTCTACACACACACACACACACACACACACACACACACACACACACACACACACACACACACACACACACACACACACACAAGGATGTCGAAGTGAGGGCCCTAAAATCATACACTCAACAGGTTAATTGTCCCGTCAGCAAAGTCATCTCAGAGTTAGGGCAGTCTTGGCTTGGGGTTGAGGGTCGAGTGGGCAGGTAATTGGTGAGTCATTAGGTAATCGTCTGGTGGTTGTGTGTGTGTGTGTGTGTGTGTGTGTGTGTGTGTGTGTGTGTGTGTGTGTGTGTGTGTGTGTGTGTGTGTGTGTGTGGTGAGGTGGTGATACTAGATTGTTGGTGTTGGTGAGGTGTTGGTGGTGGTGGTCATGAAAAACTAAAAGGGAAAGGAAGCGAGGGTAAATGGTAGTAGTAATAGTATTGGTGATGGAAGAGAGAGAGACAGAGACAGACACAGACACGGACACAGAGACAGAGACAGAGACACACATAGACAGAGAGAGAGAAACATAGAGAGAGGCAGTGACTATATCCTACAGCTATTAAAGTGGCTGCTACTGGCGACAGAGAGAGAGGTGTTTATAAAGTCAATACCACCCCGAGTAAATGGAGGCGTGGAGGGTCAAGGTTCTCATCACACACACACACACAGGAACACAAGCAGAAATATCCAAGGGGTTGTCTGACGGCTTAGCGGACAAGTCGTCACGTCAAAAAAAAAAAGGGGGAGGTTGAAAGGTGAGAAGAGGTTGACAAAGACTGGAAAAGCGAAGGAGGATAGTTTTAGATAGGATAGTTAGATAGGATTGTTTTAGGTAGGATAGTTAGATTGGATAGTTAGATAGGATAGTTTTAGGTAGGATAGTTAGATTGGATAGTTTTAGATAGGATAGTCAGATAGGATAGTTTTAGGTAGGATAGTTAGATTGGATAGTTAGATAGGATAGTTAGGGTATAAAGAATGATGAAAATGAATGAAGGACAGGTTAGGCTTGATTGGGTTGGATTGGGTTGGGTTGGATTAGGATGAATTAGGTTAGGTTAGGTTAGGTTAGGTTAGGTTAGGTTAGGTTAGGTTAGGTTAGGTTAGGTTAGGTTAGGTTAGGATAGGTTAGGTTAGGCTCCAGAAACTTGCTGATACCACGGTACTCTCTCGCGAACAAACATTTACCCGTCGAGTTTAAGTTTCTCGATAAGTAATATGTCTATGAAAATAATAAATGTGAGCGTAATTTTTCTGGCGAGGGTAACATTGCATAAAATATTCCAAAATCTAAGCCATGCAAATTTTAAACCCACAAATTTCCAAAGTTTACGGTGGAGGGGGAGGGGGGGGAGGGGGGTCGTCTTGGCTCCTATCCTCCTTCTCCCTTCCTTAAGATCCTTCAACTGGTCTTCCATTCTTTCATCCTTTCCTTCTGTTCCATTTCCTTCTCATCCTCTTCCTTCACTTTCTCATCCTTTCGTCTGTCTCTTTCTTTATCCTCCAATTTTTCCATCCTTTCCTACTGTTCCATTTCCTTCGCATCCTTACTTCACTTTCCCATCCTTTCGTCTGTCTCTTTCTTTATCCTCCAATTTTTCCATCCTTTCCTACTGTTCCATTTCCTTCTCATCCTCTTCTTTCACTTTCCCATCCTTTCGTCTGTCTCTTTCTTTACCCTCTCATCCTTCCATCCTTTCCTACTGTTCCATTTCCTTCGCATCCTTCCTTCACTTTCCCATCCTATCGTATCATCCAGCTTGCGTCTGTCTCTTTTCTTTACTCTCTCATCCTACTCTTTGTATCTCTATTACTTTCTGTTAAGTCAATATTCCTTTTCTGTTCCTTTTCCTTTCAATATATCTCTTCATCCTTTCCTTTTTCATTTCCCATTTTACTTTTCTTTCCTTCCTACAATATTTTTCTTTATCCTTTCCTTCTTTATTTATCCCCATTTCATATTCCTTCCTTCCTACAATCTATCTTTTATTTCTCTCGATGCCTTCTTTTCTTTTTGTCCCTTTCCTTTTAATATTTCTCTTCATCCTTTCCTTGTTTATTTCCCATTTCATTTTCCTTCCTTCCTACAATCTCTCTTCACCACCACCACCACCACCACCACCACCAGTACCACCACCACAACCACCACCACCACCATCATCACCACCACTACCACAACCACCAATACGCTATCAATACATTCTCCATTCTGGTCTCTTTAACTCGATTTCGTTCAGTTAAGCCTCAGATTTCGGTTTCGCTGTCCACCACCTTTTCCATCTCCTTCTCTTTCTCCTCTTTCTCTTCTTTCTTCTTTTCTTCTCTTTCTCCTTTTCTCCTCCTTCCATCTTTCTCTTCTCTCACCCTTTCTCCTCTTCCTCCTCTTTCTCCTTTTCTGCTAAATCTCTTTCTCCTTTCCTCTTCCTCATCATCTGTCTCTTCTTCCTCCGCTTTCACCTTTTCTCCTAATTCTCTCTCTCATTTTCTCCTCTTCCTCTTTTTCCTCATTCCCTCTCTTTATTTTCTCTTCATTACATTGGTTTCCTCCTCCTTCTTCTCCTCCTCCTCCTCTTCTTCCTCCTTCTCCTCCTCCTCCTCCTCCTTCTCTTCCTCCTCCTCTTCCTCCTCTTCCTCCTTCTCCTCCTCCTCTTCTTCCTCCTCTTCCTCAATCGTCCTGTCTGCTCTCGGAATCCTACCCACGAATTTCCTTCCTCCTCATTGCTCCTCCCTCACAACCTTTCCTCCTCACTCTCAATCTTCCCTCCTTACTCAAAAATCTTTCCTCATTCCTCCTCACCAATACTTCCTTCCCCTTCCAGCTTCCTTTTATTTCTTTTTTTACTTTTTTCTGCGGGGTTATCTCATTTCTTTATCCACCCTCGTTCTTTCATATTTTAATTTTTCACTTCAATTTCACATCCAATAATTTATATAATAATAGTTAATTTTTATCAGTTCCATTTTAACACTGTTTACGAATCTTTTATCACCAAGTACTGTCATCCAATTCTCTCTTTATCTCTCTTTCTCTCTCTCTCTCTCTCTCTCTCTCTCTCTCTCTCTCTCTCTCATGCAACATCGTCAATACACCATCCTTCTTCCTTCACCACACTCCTCTTTCACACTTACCTTCATGATCATCCCTCCCCATCCTCCCCCCCCCTCTCTCTCTCTCCCTCCTTCTCCCCTCTCCCTCTCTCCCTCCCTCCTCCTCCCTTCGTCCCTTCTCTCTCCCTCTTTCTTTTTCCGTCACAAATATATTTCCCTCCTCTCCCATTTTCTTGCCTCCTCTCCCTCCCTCCCATTTTTTTGCCTCCTTCTCTCCCTCCTTTCCCATTTTCTTGCCTCCTTCTCTCCCTCCTCTCCCATTTTCTTGCCTCCTTCTCTCCCTCCTCTCCCATTTTTGTTTTCTCCGTTTCCCTCCTATCTTTTCCTCCTTCCCTTTCTACCTTCTTCCATACCTACTGTACATATATCCATTAACTCTTACATTTCACAACCCTTACGAATTCCACCACTACAACTCATCATCACAACCACCACCACCATCACACAAACTCTCTAACACAATCACAACAACCTCAAAATAATGTTGAAAAAAAAAAAAAAAAAAAAAAAATCGTATTCAAAACCCAAGTCCCTTCACACACACACCCCACACCCCCAACCCCCTAAATATTCCCCAATAACTCCACTCGACCCCCATCATGAACCCACCCCACCCACCAGACCCACCCACCCACCAAATATTCAGCCAAGCAAGCAGAAATTTGTATTCCTTCCCCCAGCATATTTCACCCAAGGTCTAAGAGGTGATTGTGTATGAGAGGGGATAGGCTGGGACAGGCGGGAACAGCAATGCGGATAAGGCCTCGCATTATTCTGGGAGGGAGAGAGAGAAGGAGAGGGAGAAGGTGGTGGTGGTGGAGAGCCGATGGATAGTAAGGATGAGCGAGGAAAGATTGGGATAGGTAGGGTTGGGATGAGGTGGGTTGGTTGGTTGGTTGGTTGGTTGGTTGTGAAGAGTGGCTGGTTTCTGGTTATTGGTTGGTTGGTTGGTAGGAGTGGTAGCCTAGTATTTGGATGTTTGGATGGTTGGTTGGTAGGAGTGGCTAGTATTTGGATGTTTGGGGTTAGTTGGTTGGTTGGTTGGTTGGTTGGTTGGTTGGTTGGTTGGTTAGTTGGGTGGTTGCTGGGTGGGTTGGGTGGTTGCTGGGTGGGTTGATTGGTTGGTTGGTTGGTTGGCTGGTTGGGTATTGGAAGTGGCTATTTTTTTGGGTGAGTGGGTGTTGTGAGTGGCTATTATTCATTCATCTATTTTTTTCTCTCTTTGTGAGTGAGTGGGTGTTGCTAATTTGGTTGGATTATTATATTTTCGCATTTATTTGTGTAGCCTTAAACTAC
>JAWZYT010007415.1:12500-29640 GCA_034508575.1 Petrolisthes manimaculis | reverse complement strand
GTGAGTTGGGGCGTGGTTGTTTGTGACGGTGATAAGAGAGCAATAGTTGGTTGTGATAGGGGACAGTAACAGTGAAAGTGAAGTAGAGTAATAGTAGTAGTAGTAGTAGTTTTTGTAGTTGTAGTAGTAGTTTTTGTTGTTACTGTTGTTATTGTAGTTGTTGTTTGTTGTAGTAGTTATGGTGGTAGTAGTAGTTGTTGTTGTTGTAGTTATAGTATTAGTAGTAGTAGTAGTTTTTGTAGTTTTAGTAGTAGTAGTTGTTGTTGTTGTTGTAGTTGTAGTAGTAGTTGTTGATTTTGTAGTTGTAGTAGTAATAGTAGTAGTAGTAGTAGTAGTAGTAGTTGTGGTAATAGTAGTAGTAGGCAGTAATACTGTAATGATGACAATGAAAATATCTCATCACATTAATTCTTTTCCTCTTAATTTATTCTCAGTCACTGGGGAGTTAATTATTCATAAGTCGTCCTTTATTTGCATTTTTAAATCCTGTAAATAATGTGTTTTTTTGTGTGTGTTTTTTCATTTATATCCCTCGTTTCTTCGGATTCTGTGTTCTCAGTGTCAACACGGAGTTATTAATCACTTTTATTTAAGTTCTTTATTACTCCTATCTGTGAGTGTTACTGATTTATGCTTTAATTTACTCACACTCTTAACGCCTTATTCATCTGTTGTTTACTTGGTGTTGGTATCGTCTCTCTCTCTCTCTCTCTCTCTTCTCTCTCTCTCTCTCTCTCTCTCTCTCTCTCTCTCTCTCTCTCTCTCTCTCTCTCTCTCTCTCTCTCTCTCTCTCTCTCATACTTTGCGTACAAACAATTAAACTTTAGAAATGAGAATCTACAAATATATAAAAGAGAGAGAGAGAGAGAGAGAGAGAGAGAGAGAGAGAAGAGAGAGAGAGAGAGAGAGAGAGAGAGAGACAACGTGAATACAGTTACTTATGTGGTGAACCTTCTCATCCCTGCCTTCACCCCTCGGGAAATCTCACAAACACAACACTCTCTTCTCTACAATGCTGCCTGGTTACCCTATTCCACTCTATACAGAATGTCCTACACGCTACGCCCATTCTTCCCTCTCCCTCTAATACCCTTCATTGTAATCCCTACTGTCCTCTTTCCTCCTTCCTCCTTTCCTTGCGTAAACTCCCCCTTCCATTTCCCCTCCCCCACCCCCACTCCTAGTTTCATCACCCCACTTACAACCTCCATATACCAACACCCCTCATTGCCCCTTGCCCATGCCCTTCCCCACTTCCACTCCTATTTTCATCACCCCACTTACAACCCCAATACCAACACCACCCTCATTGCCCCTTTCCCCACTTACTTTCCTAATTCCCTTTCCTCCTTCCCATCCCAAGCACCAGTATTTTCCCCTTCTCTATACACTTACTTTCCTTCTATATGTAAACACAGTGATGGAGTATGCAGTAAGGGGAGATTCTCTTGGTGGTAACTTGGAAGGCCTCTGATTCCTACAAACTATGCCACCAAACAGCAGATCCCCTATTATTAGCAACATTGATTAACGTCGTGTGTTCCATGGTATAAGTTTGGAGGAATCAGTAGCCTTCCCAATATCCAACAAGAGGATCTATCTCCCCTTATAACACTCCTCTACTCCATTCCACCTTCCCTTCTGTCTTTGATCTTAATTGCAGCTTTTCAAATGCAGTGTATATACGTGCTAACAGACTTTCAAAGGAAGCTGCCCTCATATATACTGTTTATAAATATATTTGTTTATGTGCATGCAAACTAACAAGGGTAATGCAAACTTATGATTAATCTTATTGTTTTCGTAGTTATTCTTGTTCTTTTGTAATTTTATGTTGAAGTGGCTTTGCGTGAGTGTGTGTGTGTGTGTTCCTATATATAATATGTTGCTTTTCCTCTCAATCCCTCGAGTACAATATTTCCCAAAACCACCTGTTACCATCTTTGCCATCACCACCAACCAACAACACCTACCACTTACTTAAAAGACCCTGTGATCGTGTATGAGACCTGAAGGCTTCTGATTCCTCCTGACAATAGCCACGAAACAAGCTCCTTTAATATAGGTGTTGTTTCGTGGCAATATTTGAAGGACTCATTAAGGACCCTGTGATGTAGTCAGAAAATAGGAGGTTTGGGGAGTCCTTCAAACATTGCCAGGAAACGCCACCCATATGGAAGGAGTTTGTTTCGTGGCTTGGTTAGGAGGAATCAGAAGCCTCTAATTTTTATACACGATCACAGGGTCCTTAAAGATTCCAATATTCTGACTACATAACGGGGGGGGGGGGTTCCTTATTAACACCACTACCACCTCCACCACTTAAACCATAACATTACTAGCACCAATATTACATAATATTATGACCTACCGAATATCTATTAACAATAACACCAATTAGTACCATCACCAACACCACCACCACTACCACCAACACCACCACCACTACCACCAACACCACCACCACTACCACCAACACCACCACCACTACCACCAACACCACCACCACTACCACCAACAACACTAACACCACCACCACTACCACCACCACCATCATTATCACCACTACTACCACTAACTCTACCACCAACAAGACAATCACCACCACCATCATTATCACCACCACCACCAACACCACCACCACTACCACCAACACCACCACCACTACCACCAACACCACCACCACTACCACCAACACCACCACCACTACCACCAACACCACCAAAACTACCACCAACAACACTAACACCACCACCACTACCACCACCACCATCATTATCACCACTACTACCACTAACTCTACCACCAACAAGACAATCACCACCACCATCATTATCACCACCACTTCCACCACCAACACCACCACCACCATCATCACCATCATCATCACCACGATCAATACCATCATCACCACCACCACTACACCCTCCTTTGTAGTAGGCACGATCAAAGTACTATAACCTCGCCTTTGATGATTTGCAAGAAAGTTTTTTCCTGACTCGGTGAGAAGTGAAGAGTAAATCCAAGGAGGAGGAGGAGGAGGATGAAGAGTAGGTAAAGGAGTAGAAGGAGTAGGGGAAGGAGGGTTGGAGTAGACAGCAGATGAGGAGATATAATACAGAGTGCAAGAATTTTTCCTGATAACAAGAATTGGATTAGCTGACATAGTGGCTACGAGAGAACACCACTTTTCTAGTAGGCTACAGTATTTCTCAACAACCAATCCATTTTTGTTATACACTATACATAAGAGGTATAATTATAAGAGACATAGTGATAAACAATACAGTTTAAATGAACCGAGGAGTAATCTGACAATGAGTTTCAGAGAGTTTGAAAGGTGTGCACCAAGGCTCTTTAATGGATTGGCCATTAAATGTCCGGAGAAGTGAAGACTGCAACGCACACAACCACACTAGCCAACAACACAACATACACTCTGAAGGCACTTTGGGAAAGCCCGGTTCAGGCCATGGCCTTCCTCGAGAGCTCGGGGCTGCTCGGCCAGACAGCTTGCGGAACTTCAACAACAACTCCTGCCATAATGGTTACCTATAATGGCTGAAGACCTAAAATACAATAGAAGACTTCTCTAATCTTTGGACCATTCTCATTTTTTCACAACTATCATTCTTACATGTGCGCATTTTTCTTTGATTATGTGAGTGCTGTACCAAGTACTGTACCATATCTACAGGATGATTCATATCTATATTATAATATTTATTAAATGTGTATTATACACTGTACATATGCATTTAAAACATTTTTAATTACATTATTATTATTATTTTTTTAATTACATTAAAAAAAATAATATTAATTAATAACATTAAAATGTCACTGCCGCCACCGCTGCCGCCCCGCCGCCGCCGCCGCCGCCGCCGCCGCCGCCGCCGCCCCGCTGCCCCACCGCCGCCGCCGCCACCGTCGTTTTTTAATAATTAGTTTTTTTAATAATATATATATTTTTTTTAATATATTTTTTTATAATTAATTAATTTTTTTTTGTAATAATTACCTTTTTTTTATTTTTTTATTTTTTATTAAAAAATTTTCGTCGTCGTCGTCGTCGCCGCATCCACCGCTGCCGCCGCCGCCGACCCGCTGCCACCGCTGCCGCCACCGCCGCCGCTGCGGCCGCCGCTGACGCCGACGCCGACGCCGCCCCGCCGCCGCCCCACCGCCTCCGCCGCCGCCGTCGTTTTTTAATAATTAGTTTTTTTGGGTTTTTTTTAAATAATATATATATATATATTTATTAATAAATTTATTTTATTTATTATTTTATTTATTTTTATTTTTTTATTTTTTTTCGTCGTCGTCGCCGCCGCCCCGCCGCCGCCGCCCCGCCGCCGCCGCCTTCGCCCCGCCGCAGCCGCCGCCATCGTCGTTTTTTAATAATTAGTTTCTTTTAATTGTTTTTTTAATAATATATATATTTTATTTATTTATTTTTTTAATAATATATATATATATATATATATATATATATATATATATATATATATATATATATATATATATATATATATTTTTATTATTAATTTTTTTTTTTTTTTTTGTAATAAGCAACTTTTTTTTTTTTTTTTTTTTTTTTTTTTATCATTATTATTATTTTTATTTTTTTTCGTCGCCGCCGCCGCCGCCGCCGCCGCCGCCGCCGCCACTGCCCCGCCGCCAAGATGTGTTGAAGTGTCACAATTACCACTACCTCCCACCCATCCACCCACATATCTCTTTCAAATAATAGTGAAGATGTTCGTGTATGGCGAGTAGTGAAGATGTCTTGTGGCCACCACAGTATACATTGGCGTCCTCGCTACATACCACCCACATCTTAACTACCACCCACCCATATATTTATTGACATCTTCACTACCTATCTACCTACCTACCACCCACATCTTACCTACCTACCACCCACATCTTAACTACCACCCACCCATATATTTATTGACATCTTCACTACCTACCTACCTACCTACCACCCACATCTTAAAGATGTGGGTGGTAGGTAGGTAGTGAAGATGTCAATAATTATATGGGTGGGTGTTATGTAATATTCTAGGTTATCTTTCCAGGCTAACTATAAAGGTTCATATACAATGTAAAACCTGAGAAAAGAACCAGATACTTGTTTTACCAAATTTTCAATTACTAAAAGGATTTTGCCTTTACTAACCCTAAGTAATAATTGTCTCTCGTATCTTCACTATTCTCAGATTCGTTGTATAACAATATTATATATATGCGACGCGACTCGCTAGGTGTAAACGCAGCCTAAGCTTAATATTATTATTTTTGACAATCATCATAATAATATTAATGATATAATTTCGTCAATACGACCAAGAACGTAGCCTATTATATTGGGTTAATATATTTTTAATCTAGAATAAGAAACTTTCCTGCTTTTCTACAAGGCTTAATTCAGATGTGATGCATCGGATATCTAAAAATGCGGGTATGCGGATGCGGATGCAGATGAGAAAACAGTAGGCTATGCGGATGCAGATTAGAAAACAGTATGCGGATGCGGATACAGATGCGGATGTCTGATGGTCATATCCTCGCGGATGCGTATGCGGATGCGTATTCGAATATCCGAAACAGCACTAATTCAGAGTTCACAAACTTGATGATACAAATAATTTTGCAATTGACAAGTTATCCCTAAAGTAACTGAAGACCATCACAGAAAACTTAATATAATACCACTAACTATTATTACTTGTCAGCATAAGTTTTCTCTATATAAACGAACAAATTATAATGATAAAAACACCATATAAGGTAATAGCTCAATCAGTAAGGCGGTGTGCTTTCGTGTGATCTCTGCGAATCGTAGATGTGGCACTTGCGCAGTACTTAATTAATTGTTTCACTCACTGTAAACTCGCTGGCTTTGCATTTTAGATATTATAAAAAGAACAGCTTTATTATCATTATATAGTTAATCACATATAAAGAGAACAAACACAGGCTCTATTCAAAGGGACGTATGCAAAGATATTCGTGGTACCGGTACGATGGCTCCATAGAAAAACATTAGATTCATCGTACCGGTACCATATCATCGTCAACACCACAAATGTTCTTGCATACAGCACAACGTCTCACAAATACATACGTATGGGTCGGAATGAATTGACACTTTACCATACAAACAATATTGGCGCAGGTAGTATATTAGCGACTCCCGGAGATCTGTCAATAACAAACGACTATATAAGTTTGCAGAAGCGTCAGTATTTAGTTAAAAATGAACTAATTGACCTTATCAACATGGTCCTTAATTTTCTCATCGCCATCTCAGCAAACAGCTGATTGGCTACAACAGTACTGCATGCGATTGTTGTTTTGTTGACTTTAGCTTCATACCAGAGTTGACAAATACAACAAAACATTTTTGAATTTGCGAAGGAAAGCTTTATAGTACAAATTCGATAAACAAAACAAAACAAATAATGATATTGTAAACCTTATAAATACATATTATTAATGAAAAAATATTTATAATGTGTAAATAAACAAGTGAATTCGAACCAAGTGTTTATTATTTGGATGTCCAGATCAGACGCCCGGTGGTTCACTCAACTACTAACCATACTGTTTTTTCAGAATGGCTGGGTTTTTATACATCTTGTCATGGGTCTCCACACTCGTCCACATATGTTTAGGAACTCTTGCCTTAGGTAAGTTATATTTTCATTCAGGAATGACGTTTTTAATGGGAAATATGACCTTCCTTGTACGACACATTCCAGTCACCCACCATCGAATTAATATTAAACTGACTGTTTTTTCCTAACTGTGTATTTTGAGTCATTACTTTACCTTAGCTGATCATTGGGCTACCAGGTGAGTTAGCAAGGTGAAATGCAGCTATAGTCCAGCACCATTTTATCATTGATGTACTCGACTGCTATACTTTACCCTGTTTGTAAAATGTTGTGTCATCTGATTACGAACCTTGTGTCTTATGAATAGGATTAATGGTACATAATATATATACTGTTATGGTGAATATGAATTTGGAGTTAATTGATTAAAAATACAGTAACAAGGAAGTTTTGAGACTATAATACTCTGCCAGTGCTATTGAACTTGTCATGTGATAATATTTGTATTGTCATTTATGAATTCTACTTCATCTGTTTATTTGGTAAATTTTTACAAGTTACCACAACAGGATTTCACTGGAAAAAAATATATTTCCTAGAAGGATTTAGTGTGACTACCAGGACCTAACCTGGGCAGACTACCGGGACCTAACCTGGGCAAACTACTGGGAAATAACAGTGATAAAGTACAGGAAATGACCGGGGCAAAATACTGGGACCTAGCCGGATCTGGCAAAACTGCTAAAAAACGGTATTTCTTTCAATAAATACTAAAATAAGTTTAAATACCGGTACTATTAAATCATAAGTTCACCTTCTGAGGATCAGTTTGAACTTTTCATGTATAGATGTGGACAATTATTCCTTTCCACTCCTGTGGTATTGTACTTTTAACCCCTGTAATTAATCTCCGAACCTTTTTGGCGTTTGGAGATTCATTATAGTGGCAACAAATTATTGTCAGCAACTGTAAATGGGTTGAATAAGCAGTTCTCATGTTAAGAACCTATAGGCAAATGGGACAAATATTATGCTCCCTCACATACTGTTGGTAGGCCTATAAAAAAGTGCATTGGACTAATAATATTCTTTTACAGCTGCCGCTCTTTACTACCTGGCGGAGTTAGTGGAAGAGTACACAAGCACAGCAGCAAAATTCATCAGATACTGGATATGGGTATGTTGCTCCTACAGTATTTCATCACAGGCAATAGTACCGTACCGTACGTCAATATGTAGGGGAGATGGTAAAGCGGTTAGCACACTGGACTTATAGCCTATAACTCCTTTGATTGAATCCACTTCAAATATGCCTGAGAATATTATTTTTCCAAATCGAGTTTCAGGTTCTAATTGCAAGGCTACAATTGTCATGAAATACCTTCGTTGATACCATGACAGACTCACTATGTCGAATTTTTCCTCATGCCCCTTTTTCCCTGGCTGGGCACCAGCTTGGATGTCATTATGTGTGTGTGTTTGTGCAGGTAGGTCTTGGTACCAGTAACCGATTTCATAAAGTGAACACTATATCCACTGTTGGAGCATAAAAGAAGTTTTGCTAAGAACAATACCGTATATAAGTTCATCCAGGTTTATCCTCCCAGTCCTTGTTATTCCATTAAGAAATGATATTCCTTCTGAATGTTTCCTCTCTGATAAAATGTAACCCTTGATGTTATAATTTTCTTTTAAATCAGTAGTAGTAGTATTTGTAATTGTCATATACACTATTGTCATAGAGCATAGCCTAACTACTTATTAACTTTTTCTCTTACAGCATTTGCTACATTGTTAGAATTAATTTGATATGTCTGTGAAGATCCCATCATATTCAGCTGCTAGCTATTGAAAATTGCATTGATTCACTTCACTCATACTAACATACAATTTATCTAGTATGAAGTAAATGGTATACTGATGTCCAAATGGTAAATATTAGGCTAGGTGATATGTAATAAAATTATAACCATGATAAAACAGAGTTTTTAAAGTCTATTTTCTAAAGTTTACTTTTATTTATCCTTACCATTTCTTCTGCCAGGTAACGATTGGGCTGTATATCCTACTCTTCTTGTTTGAGAGTTTACCGTCCTCCATCATCATATGTGGTCTGGTTTCACAGCTGGTACATCTGTCGATCCTCCGCACTTTTCCATTCTTGTTCCTCTCCTCCCTGCCTTTCATCCTTGGCATCGGTAAGTCTACTACTTTATGTAAAGTAGATGGGCATTCATAAAATGCAAACCTCGATCGAGGCTGATTATCCACTTCCTCAAGAGTTTCCTTCTCCCAGAAACTTGTAAAAAGATATGGGCAGTCACCCATAATTCTCCCTCATTTTTAGCATCTACTGGGGACAGTAGCCCTCATTGGTGAAGTGCAGTTGAAGGTAGCCTATGAAAGCAGACATTCCCTCATGGCTGATAAGATTAAGGGTAAAATATGGAATTAGGCTACCGGTACTGATATCTGTTGACTTTAATGTGTTTTGGAAAGGAGCATTTTGAAGGAAGGGATACTCAGCCGCCTGTTATGATTGTGCTGCTACATTACATAGTTATTGTCATTGTACAGTCCGTTGCTGTGTTGTGATTATGAAACATATATGAAATTTGTATACTGTATATTTGTTTAGTATTTGGAATTGGAAAATTACTGATTTAAAAATACATACTGTAGCATATACTGTACCGTATATAAAATATACATTTATTTACTTGCAGTTATAATAAGTTCTTTTTATTACCGTATGTAGTGTAAAACAAAAAAAAGGCATATGAACTGCCTATGCCAGTTATGTAGCATTGTTTTTTATTAACCTGTGGTATTTCTTTTATCTTTCAGTCTTGTTCTTTGTCAACCACTACCTGGCATTCTCATATTTTGCAGCATTTTATTATCCAGCATCAGAGGTAAGAACCAATAAAAAATTGTAACTTAATTTTGCAAGAATTCCAAGTAGGCAAGGCTAGCTCAGGTGGAAGTTCCATTGCTCTTCACAGTACGGTACTCATAATCTGTAAATTTTTGTAGTTTTCTTTTGCCAGTTCTTCTCTTGTTACATCATCTGTTTTAGTTGTTGCACATTAACTACTATGTTTGGTAGGGGTTAGTGTAATGTTTAAGTTCAATACATTAAAAGTGTATCTGCATGAGAAAAGAAATGTACCTAGTATTATTAGTCAGTAAGAGAGTAAGGAAATTTAATTGGTTTTGTGGAGTAGAACGAGAGATTTGACTTGTCTTGACAGTATGGGGGCTGAACTGTTTGTTCTTGGGCACTGACAACCCTTTTGCTGTGTAACCTGACATTAGTATTTTACTCAAGCTTATGCCAGAAGATTTTACTCAACAGGGAAACCTTCCATTTTCGAAAGATATAAGGAGGTGGTTTTGAGACATAATGTTGATGACCTTGCTGTACCGTATATAGATATGAGAATTTATACAGTTACAATAGTCCTACTACCTATTCATATACTTTTTGTTTACAGGTGTTGGCCTACTTTACACTGTATGTTTGGCTTGTACCATTTGCCTTCTTCATCTCTCTGTCTGCCAATGAGAATGTACTGCCAACACATGCAGAGACCAGACCACTGCTCTCAAGTAAGTTCATGTATGGAATGGAGGATGTAAGCACCATTTGGAAAGAAATTTTGCAGCTTTGTTGTTACAGCTTTTTCCAACTTAAAATAGTGTTTTTTTTATATCTGTGTAACATTATACTCATATTTGTGCACTACAGGCATGTCACTATAGTCGTTGTAAACTAACTTGGCCCCTCGGGTGTGGGAGCACTAAGTACGCGCTGTTGCCACATTTCCTTTCTCTCGCTCTCCCTAATTTTGACCTCTCCCTTTCCTGTCTGTCAAACGGACTGTCTACCCGCGCAGAGGTTTTAATATAATTTTGCTTATAATTTGAAACCTAACCATACAATTTTATTCATTTTTTTACAATGAGTTTTTCATGAAAAGTTACTGGGACCTGATGAAATAAGGATTAGTCTACCCGATCCTGCACCTACCCTATGAATTGAAAAATATTCCTCTCTTAAATTTTTTTTCTCTGACATTTTTTCCACACCACCACTGGGGTAAAAGTCAAGGCGCATTTTTTTTTTAGAGGTATCCCCTGTAGGCCTAATCCTCGTCATCATTCCGAAATATCGTCATCTGAGTCATCAGAGGCAGTAATCGGGAATGAATCTAAATAATGCACGACAGCTTTATCCTGCTTATAATTTTGTTCTTGAAGGTCTTCAGCATGTTTTACAGCTTTCAGCCAATTTTCTGCTGTTACTTTGTTCATAGCTTCCTTCACCAATATCCTCAGATCAGCCATCTTAAAGTTATTATGCTTACCAATGTAGCCTTTTACCTGGGCCCAAATCAGCTAACCTCAAATATTTCTCATCTTTCCAAACTGATATATCAACACACCAATAGTAACAGGTATATGAGCAATAACTCCCATGCTTATCTTATCTATCTTGTGTTTCCAGATGATGACGACTTTGTCACAGGTTACTTCAATAAGAGAGACAAAAAATATGGACTACTTGCATTCTTCAACTACCTAAAGGAAGAATTTTTCCCACAAAGAGGGAAGAAAGCTTTTTAAAGTACCGGTATGTTTATGTTATTTCAAAGAACTGTCTTATATTTTTTCTAATGTACAAATAATGTACATAGTTTACACACATGGAGCAACAGTATGAGAGGATAAGTGTGCCAAGTGTGGAAGGAAAAGAAAACATGTTACAACACTGACCCAAACCTGTTATTGGTTTAATATTTTTCAAATGTTAATTGGCCATATGTAAACAACGAGTAGCGATCAGTGAGGTGAATGGCAGAGTGGAAGAGAATGAATGACCATTGGTAAAGTGGGATAAAGGAATGGAACAGCAGACTGTATGGTTTAAATAGAACGAAAAGGGAAGAGGGTTGTTGAAGAGAGCAAAAGTGGTGTGTAAAAAAAGTACAACTTGCAGGTTACGTATTGTTGTATCTCTCTGTTGGGAAATTACCAGGAGGCTACTAATGTGTCAATACAGTATTGTTAATTTTGAAAACAAATATTTTGAAGCCACATTAAACCCTACCAACTAAACTGCCACATGCTTTGATGGTTACTTTTATTATAGCCTCTATATGGAAGGCTATAAAACATTAATAGTGGTTGGCCTGACATAGTCATAGCAGTATTGAGTCATCATCGTTAATTTTATGACAATTTGTGTGCGGGTAGTACTTCATTAATAGTATGCTGTATAACCATTAGTTTTATCCTAATTTAACACTCTTGAGTGCCTTATTGGCCAATATTAAGTCATTCACATAGGCTTGGCTCTCGTGTATTTTAAGAAAGGTACATTGTGTTTCAGTTTCTGTCCTCTGGAATTTTTATTCATATATACAGAACTCAGCTGTATTAAAATGGCTGGTATTAGACTGTATATTCATGTGGGAGTCTTTCAGATGCATGATTCTTAAAATATGGCAATGTCTGGGTATGAGAGGGTTACCTTCTTGGAATCAGCATCTTCCACTTAGTGAGTTTGACGTTAGCCAAAGTGAGGTCATCAGTGTGGAACCAAGGCTGAAGGATAGAAGAATACAGTATTTATCTTTTGTGTAATTATGCCTTATGTATATGATATTTAGTTTTAAGTATGTTGAGGTGTCGTCAGCAATTCCAGTTTCTGTATGGCACTTTCGTCTTTCAGTTATAAAACCGGCATTATTGTAGCTATGATGTGGAAAGTATTTTCCTCAGAACTTGTTTGTGTAAGTGTGGTAAATTTCATTAATATATCTTGTCCATAATGATTTGGTGAAGGACATTCATTATGTTTCATGATAATAAGCACGGAATGTACTGTACAGTCATTGACGAAAGTTCTGTCTCTGCTCCCACTATACCTTGTAGATGTTGGTACTTCCAACCTGATAAATTTTGATTATTTGAATACAAAAAAGCAGTACTGTACTGCATATTATATTATTTTCATGCATGACAATAGTAGTAAAGTGTCAGATATTAAATATTCCCTAGTTTTCAAAGCTAGATATTGGCCATTGGTAATGGGGTTTTGTCGTGAAAAAGTTTCATCGTCATCATCATCATCATCATAATATCAATACTTCTTATCTCTTTTCCCAAAAGGTGGGTGATTAGGTAAAAGGTACTCTTTTGTAAAATTCTTCAATCAGTTCTTCAACTGTCCTCCCTTCCTTCTACTTCCTTTCCTTTGTGCTTGCAGCTAAAGAAGGAAATAATTGTTTTAGTAAAAAATTAAGAGAATTCATATTTCTGGCATATGAATATATAGTAAGAAGAAATGCACGTATACTGTTCATTTAATACTCGACCATTACAATTGGCAACTTGCTAACTCCTTCATACCTCCACATTCATTAACATGAACCTGTTAAACCATCTTATGTGAAAGTGTGAAACTAGAAATGTGGGTGATGATTTTAGCACTAATCTTATGAACTATAGTACAATTGATGCAACTTGTACAGAGATTGTAAATATTCATACATACATTATTACATTTTCTGCTGCACCTCCATTTTTTTTTTTTTCCAGGGTGGTAAGAGACCAGAACTGCTTTATTTTAGTAAATGTATGATCTTCTCTCAGTATGTAAGTGTTGAATTTTTGCCAGCATAATAAGCACTGACTTGGCCATATTTTGTGGTGCAGTTTTTGTATACTGAGTGTATGTTTGAAATCATGTTAGATATTACATAGTAAACTCTAGTGAAATATTGTGCATTTGCTTTTGTTAGTGAACCTGCATTAAGTAATTGTGGTTATTGTAACTTGACAAACACAAGAATTGAGGGGAGTGATTGGAGGAGTGATATTTGTGGTACCGGTATCTATAATATTCTATTGCTGCTTGATAGTAAATGACTGTACACCTGGTGGTAATCTTAAACCAACTATTCCTATCCTTTATGACACTGGCTATAAACATGTATTATCAAGTAAAGAAAAATAAGTAATGTTGAATCCAAGCAACCAAGGACATGCTGACTGACCTGAACAATATACAGTCATACTCTCTTGTCTAAATTAACCCCAGGTATATCATCACCACAATGTAGCAACTCGGTGAAAGATCTACGAGATTTCCTACTGGCCATCATTGGTGTATTGGAGAATACAAGAATGAGTTTCTTCGGTGTAGCAAAATAGTTCTTTATCAAGGCTAACATTAGTTTGCAAGATAGAGAAGTATGAACATTTGAATGAGGTATTCTGGGTCATAATATATTGTAGGCACCCTTGTCAATACTGCACAGTATTATCATATATGATACAGAAAAGGATAACTGTTTAACACTCCTTACAGTGTTTAGGAGTTGGGCATTAACCAATCATGTGCAAGTTAACCTCAATTGTAGATGTGTTCTGTTATCTACAGAAACACTGGTGGTTAGTTTTGCTTAATCATCTCTCAGGCTTAGAATGTTTTATGCGACAGTCGCCTTTATTTTGGATCCTGGGGGGTTGACTAGGAATGTGATCCACTGGGGAACAGGCCAGGTCTGTACTTTATGTCGTATTTTTGCTGTCCAAGCGACACGAAGCTCGCTTGCTTTTCACCAATCCAGCCTGCTCTGTACTGTTTTTGTTGGACGCTTGATACCAAGAGGTGCCAAGCGGAAGCAAGCCGTCTTCGACATTTTTTCAACCTTGCTCGGGAGCAATCTTGGTCCCGCTTGCCTCGCTTTTGGTCACATGACAACAACAATATGGCCGACAGGTAATTGAAATTTGCTAATAATAATAAATTATTAAATTATTAAATGATTATTGCATGTAACTTGTAATTAGTGCTAAATAAACCCAAATAATGATGTAATAAGATGTAATATTATTTAACGAGGTATAGGCTGCTTTGGATAGTTATATATTACAGGTAAGACAAAAAAAAAAGGATTATTTATTATTTATATAATTATTTATGTAATCAAAGTTGCAGTATTTTACCTTCTGCAAGCCAGTTGTTCGGGTCCACATAATCAGGGTCTTAGTTAAGGGCCCCAGTCACGAAATCGGCCTAGCAAAACAATATTATTGATAACACCTATTTGTTTTTATTGAAACTGCATATATTTTTACTCAAAGATAAACCCTATGATGTGAAATCCAAAAAATCAAGAAATGACGAAAATATTAAGAGGAGAATGTATAAAGCTTACGTTTTGAGAAAATCGAGGTGACGTGAGTCAAACACACTCAGAAGAACCCACATTCCTACCCCCACACTTACAAACGTGTTTGACTATGTCTGTAATCAACTTTTTCGGTATAAGTACAGTTGGACACAGGAATTCGAGGAATAGCCCAAGTGAAAGATGGTCAATTTCTCCCAATATCAAGTTCCTTAGTGCCAAATAGGAGACATCAGGGGCAGAAGTCAGTATTGAGGATGGTAATAAAAAGCAACTACCTGATAATAGACACTGGTTACTCAAATGGGACAAGTATATTTCACCTGAGCTGTAGCACAATTCCTGTGTCCAACTGTACATATTCCACCTCCACAGATTCACTAACACTTTTATCACTAATTAATTGACTGTTTCTTTTCATTGAAGACGTCAAAACCCGTGGAGAGGTCCAGCTACAGGTGGTAATGGTGGTGGAGGAGGTTGACTCAACTTGACTGTATTATAGGATTTTTTGATAACCAAGCATTGGCAGCCGATTCTCTTTGCATATTTTTCTGTCCTGACACCTTCCCCATGCTGCAGAGGTATCAGGGCAAGGTAGAGAGGCAAAATAGTGCAAAAAACGAGAGGGAAAATACAGGCTTTGTCTACGAAACACTTTTACTGGTAAAATTTGAACAGTTACTGAGCTACTGCGAGCGTTGCCATTAGTATGAATGGCTAGGAGCCGAGAGAGATGCCAAATGTCGCTGCTCAATAAAACAATAAAAAATCATAATAAAATCCAGAAAAAACGTAGAAACTTCTGGTTGCGACGGATGCTGAGGTGTTAAAATCGCGCGTCGTCCCTTTAAACACCCACTTCACAAGAATGTCCATTTAAATGGACAAAGAATTCGCAAAATGCGCTGAAACTTTGTGTAAGTACTGGAGACACATCAGCAGGGTTTACAAGGATAGCTATAGCAAAAATAGCCCAAAGGGCAGATAAAATAGAATTTTTCGTGAGTAAGTCTTGAGACGACTGAATTTTTTTGTGATAATGTATCATTTACTTTAACTTAAGCTTGTTTCTTGTATACCGTATATGATGGCACTTTTTTCTCTCACTAAGAATGTGATGCCACTACCAGAGGATTGGTCACACCTCGGGTGTGTTGATCATATTTTATTTTTCAGTCAAAGTATGAGAATATTTATGTCCATTTTTTCCTCATATTTGCCTTTGCTTGACAGGTCTTCTCACCTGTGATGGTAACTTTGCTTTTGTATGACCCACTATTTCCATGGAGATAACAGCTAGTGGTTGCATGTTTGTGTCTCCATGTTAATGTTTCGACCACCTCCACAGTAAGATTGATGCGAAACTAATGGTGGCGTCCTTAATAAAATACCCTATAGACTTTGACTGGACTTCTAAAATGAAAGACTTCAGATAAAATTGCTGTTATTCCCTCCACCTGCAAAGATGAATGTGTTGGACACCTGGTCCTTGCATAATACTGAAGGACACACAGGACTTGCATTACCAAATCTGTAACCCAAACACCTGATGGCACCTCTACCTTCCCAGACCCCTGACCCTCCCCTGTGGAATGTTCCTGACCTAGCAACTTGAATAATAGGCGAGTGTGTATTCCTTCCCCCATAACCACCCTGCTATACCTCGGTCTTCACCCCATGAGTCAATAGATTCCTCTTTTGTCCAGCCTTCAGTGTTTTTTCCAATTATCTTTCTTTCCATCGTTGGACCCTTGTAGCTGTGTCCTGTTGTGTATTCCTCATTCTTATTTCGTGGTGGTTGTTATTGTTCTCATTGTTCTTTTTCTTCTCTCTGTTTCTCCTCTCCCCTTGTATTCTCGTTTTGCTATCCTTTACACTTTACATCCTCTTTATTTACTTGCCATTTGTTTTTCCCCTTATTTATTACTGCTTTTTTTAATGTCTTTACTTTAGTCTCATCTTCCTGCATTTCTGTTTTTCCTACATCTTAAATTTCCTTCCCCATTTTCTGTTAATACTTATTCCTTTTCAATCCCCCCTCTCTCTCTCTCTTTCTCTCTTTCTCTCTCTCTGTCTCTGTCTGTCTGTCTGTTTGTCTGTCCATCCGTCTCCCAGCATATGTTTCATTCTCGGTAGCGTTTCCTCACGCCCTTTCCAAGAACCGGATAACAACCTAGAGGAGAGAAGTTCGAATTGCTCTCTGCCACATAAGCAAAACAAACGCCTAGCGCCGTGCGTTTATTTATTTTTGTTTTCTGGTAAACTTTTTGCAACCCCATCCCGCCGTGTAATGAATCTTACTTGGGT
>JAWZYT010007415.1:0-10000 GCA_034508575.1 Petrolisthes manimaculis | reverse complement strand
CCCTATTTCCCTGCTCATCCTCATTCCTGCCACCCCTTCCTTCCCTTATCATTTCCCTCTATCCCCCTACTACTCCCTTCTACAGCAGTCGTCAGGAATATTCAATAGGGAACCGTATGCTCCCTTTACCTTTCCTGGGGCAGAGGGGCGAACGGTTTCTCTCCTCCCAAGTCTCTCAAGGTACAGACACACTCAAATATCATCCACCGACACTTCACTTTCCTTCCATCGTAGTCAAATTTATATCTTGGTAATAAAGAACAACACGTGTATGATTTTGCAGCACCTCATAATAATAATAATAATAATAATAATATCCACCTATTCTTTCCTTCCATCGTAGTAAAATTAATATCTTGGTAATAAAGAACAACACGTATGATTTTACAGCACCTCATAATATTACTAATAATTGAGGGGGTTGAGTTGACGTAAGGTGTTGTATGCATGATTATATTTTGATATGATACTAATTTATGTACACGATGGAAGGGAAGTGTCGGTGGATATTTGATTGTTTTATTTTTCATGTCATCAGTTGCTTTAATAAATTTTCTTTTATATTACTAATCTGGACACCTCGCTATATTTTCGAACCGAGGCATATGCAAAGGAATACAAATAAAGTACAGGCAACAGGAGGTCCTTAGTGGCCTTTTACGAGGTTACCTGGATATAGTTACGATTTTATAGTTGCAGACATTGTACTGTAGTATTGGACGTTCTACCAACCCACACACACCCTGATGGACTTGGGAAGATTGGAGGGCAGCAGCCAGGACCTAGCTCGGTGAAGACTTCCTTGCTGTCTCTGGCGGATGAGGGGGATTGGCTGCAACTTTGCCAATAAATATTCAGGGTAAGAGGCCATTTAGCAGCTCTCGAGGAAGGAAGGAAGGAAGGAGGCGTTTGAAGGGAGGAAGAGGGTGAGAGGGAGGAGTTAAAAGGAGGGTCGAGGGGCGAAGAATTTGAGGGAAGGAGGAAGAGGATAAGGGGGATGAAGGGGAGAAGTTAAAAGGAAGGGCAAGGGACGGAAAATTTGAAGGAGGGAGGAAGGGAAGATAAAAGTAAGGGATAGAGGGAAGGAGGAAGGGGAGATAAAATGAAGGGAAAGAGGGACAGAATTTGAGGGGGTGAGGGGGAGCCAAGGGGTACGTGAGGCAGTGAGAAGGTGAGGGTCGACGAGGAAGAGAATTAAGAAGGAAAGGGAAAAGAGAGGGACGAGGAGGAGAAGGAAATGGAAAAGAGAGGGACGAGGAGGAAGAATTGGAAGAAGAGGAGAAGGAAATCGGAAAATAGAGAGACGAGAAGTTGGAAGAGGTGGAGGAGGAATTGAAAGAAGAGGAGAAGGAAATCGGAAAAGAAAAATGAACAAGAACAGTCAAACTAATAACAGCACCAACACTGTAACTATATAACTGCATCCTGAGTGACGAGACTGACTGACTGAGAGCTTTTAACAGCACCAACACTGTAACTACCTGCATCCTGACTGACTGAGAGCTTTTATCACCTACTTACCTCACGAGTAGATAGGTAGCCATAAATTCTATATCCATTTGCCTATAAATTAATTAGGCGATGAACAGAGATAATTAGATATTACTTGATGGGAGGAAGGGTCAGGAAGGAAGGAAGGAAGGAAGGAGAGATGGAGAGAAAGGAAGCTAGAAATTAATGGAGAGAAGGAAAGAATATGGAAAAGTGTGTGTTGTGTATCTGTGTGTGTGTGTGCGTGTTTCTATGTGTGTGTGTGTGTGCGTGTTTGTATGTGTGTGTGCGTGTTTGTATGTGTGTGTGTGTGTGTTCATATGTGTGTGTGTTCATATATGTGTATGTGTGTATATATCTGTGTGTGTGTGTGTTCATATATGTCTATGTGTGTGTGTGTGTGTATGTGTGTATAATGTATGCACGTCAATATGTAAATAATTTTCCATACCAATCAGTCTGAAATGTGAGCTTCTAATTCTCAGCATAAAGTACCCCGAAGTTTTGTGAGCAAGAGGCCGCTTCCTCCAGTCTCCCTCCTTCCTGCCTTCCTTTTCCCTCTCATTCAATTTACTCTTTTGCCAGTGAAGCCCCGCCCGATGCCAATAATCTCATAGCCAGGGAAATTCGGTAACTACAGTCCTAAGAAGCTAAATCAAACCAGGAGAGAGAGAGAGAGAGAGAGAGAGAGAGAGAGAGAGAGAGAGAGAGAGAGAGAGAGAGAGAGAGAGAGAGAGAGAGACTGACTTACTGACTGACTGACTGCAGGTAGGTAAGTAGGTAGGTGGAAGGTATGTAGATAGGTGGGTAGGTAGGTAGATATAAGTAGGTAGGTATAAGTAAATAGTCATGTTGGTATTTACAGAGAGATAAAAAAAAGGTTCACACAGAATTTAGTACAAAATAATCATAGCCCACTCATCCCTCTCCCACGCTTTCTTCTCCCACTCATCCCTCTCTCCCACGATCCACCCATTTCTCTCTTCTCTCTCGCACTCATCCCTCTTCCACGCCCCAACCCAACCCAACCCATCCACACCCAACCCGGCCTGAGCGTGACTGTCCGTGGAGATACCAAGCTCACGACATACTTCAATTTTATTGCATATTGGCCCCTGCAGTTGGTGACGTGTACTCCTCCCCTTACCCCCCCCCCTCCCCTCCCTCTCTGGCCCACTCAGCCTCTATCATACCAACACCTTTTTCATTCGACCTTCATCTCTCTCTCTCTCTCTCTCTCTCTCTCTCTCTCTCTCTCTCTCTCTCGTTCCTTGACCAGATTTGCTTTATTCAGATTAGACTGATTAGTGGTTGACGTGTTTTCTCCATTCCTACTCAGCCTCTATCATACCAACACCTATTTCATTCGTTCTTCATCTCTCTCTCTCTCTCTCTCTCTCTCTCTCTCTCTCTCTCTCTCTCTCTCTCTCTCTCTCCTCTCTCTCTCTCTCTCTCTCTCTCTCTCTGTCTCTCTCTCTCTCTCTCGTTCCTTGTACAGATTTGCTTCGTTCAGTTTAATGGTTGTTCCCTGGCCCTCTGAAGGCTGCCTATAGGTGACGGTAAAACACTTGGATGAGCTGAATGACGAAGGAAAATTGACATGTAAATAATATAAGTGTGATGACTGCCTAAGTGGGTTGGTTGGTGGTCATCATTCTGGTATAGGTAAGTTGGATTGATACTGATATTTCCTCTAAAATAATATTATATCAGGACACATATGGGTACTTTTGTGTATGAGTATAAATCATTAATTGCAGCTTAGTTTGGAGGAGTTATCATCTTTCCATTTAGCATATATACAAATACAGCACAACACGTCCTTTCTTCCTATCAGCTTCCCTTACTTTCTTCATCTCCCCTTCCCTTCCTTTCTTTCTCTTCTTTTCCTTCTTTTTCTCCCCTTCTCCTCCTTTCTTTTACTCCCTTGACCTCCTTTCTTCTTCTCCTCTTCCTCTCCCCATATCCCTCCTTTCTTCCTCCCTCCCCCTTCTCCCTTCTTATCTCCGTACCCTCTTTTCTTCCTCTCCCATTCCCTTCCTTTCTTCCCTCTCCCCTTCCCTTCCTTTCTAATTCTTTCCTTCTCTCTACTGCCTCTCACCTTGCCCCGCCCTCTCTCTATCTCTTCTTTCTTCTCACTCTCTTATTCCATTTATCCCGTCTTATAATTTTCTACCTCCTCTCCTCTTCCTTGCCCATGCACCTCACATTTTCTCTCCCCACTTCCTTCATTCCTTCCCCACTTCCCTCATTCCCTCCCCACTTCCCTCATTCCCTCCCCACTTCCCACATTCCTTCCACTTCCCACACATCCTCCCTGCCCCTCATCCCCAATTCTCTCATCTTCTCCTCAGTATATTTTCTACATTTTCCTTCTTTTTCTTAACTTATCCAATTCTTTCCACTATCTCTCTCCTTTCTGTCTCTACCTTGCTTGCTTCTTTTATCCTTCTTTCCTCCCTCCCCCCTTCCTTTCCCCTTATTCCTCCCTCACCCCTTCCTTCCTTCTTTCCTCCCCTCACCCCTCCCTTCCCCTTATTCCTCACTCACCCCTTCCTTCCCTTTATTCCTCCCTCACCCCTCCCTTCCTTTTCCTCTCTCCCTCACCCCTTCCTTTCCTCCCTCACCCCTTCCTTCCTCCTTTCCTCCCTCACCCCTTCCTTCCTTCCTTCCTTGCCCCTGTCTCCCTCATCTCCTCTAACTATGCATTGATTTTCGGTAAACTTTGATATTAACTCTTATTTTTTAAAGCTAATGAATTAATTAGCCTTAATTTCCCTAAAAATACACACTCTAGGAAGAAAAACTCCCTCTCTTGTCTTGTGTGAGGCCAAGGTTGTAAACAATATACTGTAAACTGTATCTCTTCGTCCTTTCAATATAATCAGAACTATATTTATATCCACTGTGTAAATCCATGAAAAGAAAAAAAATATAAATTACAGAAACGTTGTCAAGTCCAGAAAAGATAATTATGTATGTATGTATGTGTATATTTATAATTTGTGTATGCATATGAATATGTATAATTTTGTGTGTATATATATATGTATAATTGTGTATGCATATGTATATTTATAATTGTGTATGTATATGCATATTTATAATTATGTATGTATTGTATATTTATAATTATGTATGTATATGTATATTTATAATTATGCATGTATATGTATATTTATAATTATGTATGTATAATTATGTATGTATATGTATTATTTATGTATATGTAATTATGTATGCGATTACGTATTGTGATAAATTGTTCTGTATTTGTTAATCAATACAGCTGTATGCATACGTCATCAATTACTTCATCACTATCACCTTCTCCCTCACTATTATCACCATCACTCACCATCACTGTCTATCTCACTATTATCACCTCATCACTCACCATCACTGTCTATCTCACACTGTCACTCCATCCCTCACCATTTCTTTTTCTCTCATCATCACTTTTTCACCATCACCTCCTCCCTCCCTAACCATCACTCCCCTCCCCCCCCCCTCTCTCTCTCTCTCTCTCTCTCTCTCTCTCTCTCTCTCTCTCTCTCTCTCTCTTCTCTCTCTTCTCTCTCTTCTCTCTCTCTCTCTCTCTCTCTCTCTCTCTCTCTCTCTCTCTCATCTCTCTCTCTCTCTCTCTCTCTCTCTCTCTCTCTCTCTCTCATCTCTCTCTCTCTTCTCTCTGCTCTCTGTTCTCTCTCTCTCTCTCTCTTCTCTCTCTCTCTCTCTCTCTCTCTCTCTCTCTCTCTCTCTCTCTCTCTCTCTCTCTCTCTCTCTCATGTAGGTGGTGAAGTAAGGAAGGGTAATATTCCTTTCCTTTACTTTCGCCTTTCTCGACTTGTTGGCTATCGACCCCCAACACCTCCTTTCCCAACCTAGCAACCACCACCACCACCATCACCACCAACACCACCACTACCACCACCAACACCACCACTACCATCACTACACCACCACCAACACCACTACTACCCTAGCTACCTGTATCCTAGCAACCTGTATCCTAGCAAAACATTTATTATTATGTCAACTAAACGTGTAATTTGTCCTTAACAAATGGGTCAGATTCGTAGATATATGTATGTAAAGTAGCACATCTCACCCAAATAGGCACCTACCTCTCTTATTCTTTTCTTAATGTTTTCCCTCTTCTTTCACGTCTTATATCTTAATTTTCTTATTATTTTTATCTTCATGTCATCTATCTGTTTACTTTTTGTTTTGTTTTTATGTTCTTCCTTATTTGTGTCTTTATTTTGCCTTTTTAGCTCCGGTCTCACCCGAGAGCTCAAGGTCTTATCGTAATTATTGTTGTTGTTCTTCTTCTTCTTGGGGCGACAACTTCTTAAAATGGTTCAACTGACTCACTCACTCACTCCCATCCATTTTCTTTACCGACATTGAATATTTTTTTCAACCGAGAGGGGGGTTCAACCGAGGGGTTCACCCTCAATAAAAAGGGTTCATTTTTAAAATTTCAATATAACCATATGAATACGAAAATCCAAATAAAGCATAATTATATTTTTGAGACCTTATACATATGGATATTTTATTATTTCACTTGAATCATTAAGAGCCGGAGCTTTTGAAGGATTTTCCTTCATGTTCTTGTTTTTTATATATTCAGGTTCTTTCACCACAACTCACTCTCTGACACACACACACACGATGATGGTGTGATGGTGACAGTGAGGGAATGTGGGGTTCTATCGCTCGTTGCAGTTATAGTATTGGTGGAGGTCGTATTGTAAATCCTCATGGTAGTAAATTGCCAGCTGTGGTGGGTAGTAGGGTTGGGACGGCGGAAAAAGTGGGTCAGGTCAGGTCAGGTCACGTAGCGTAAATGACTGCGATGCGATAGAGGAATAAGAGTAGGTTAAAGGTGTGTTGGGGAGGGAGGGAGGGAGGGAAGGAAGGGTAGGTGCATGGTGGTGGGACTCTCTGCTGGACGGTAAATTGGAGACCTATGGATTGATTCCTTCATATTATTCTCTGTGGTACAATCGCAGACAGACCATGAATAGATTGCTACCCCATCTATCTGCAGACCCTGAGACGATGGCCAGGGTAGACTTTTCATGGCCTGTGATTGTACAATGCCGGCACTTATAACTGATACAGGCAGCGTTTTTAGTTCCCTTCTCCTGTACCTGTTATAAGTGCTGGCAATGTACATACATACATAACATATCTTCTACTGCAATTATACTGAAGTTTAGATAGAGAGAGAGAGAGAGAGAGAGAGAGAGAGAGAGAGAGAGAGAGAGAGGTGATGACCTTAAGAGTCCTAACTAACTAACTAATTAACTAATTAATTAACAAACAAACAGACAAACAAACTAATTGACTGACTGATTGGTATTGGTGCTTGTGGTTGTGTGTTAATGTTTGAGAATGGGTTAATTATAGAAATCCTTCCTTTCCCTTCTCTTCCTTTACCACCTCTTTTTTTTCATCCTTTCCTGTCTGTCTGTCTGTCTGTCCTTCCCATTTCCTCTTCTGCATCATCTTTGTCCGTCTTCTCCATCCATCTCCTCCTCCTCTTTTATTCGTCCATCTTTTGTTTGTTTTTTATCTTCCTCTTCCTCCTCTTTCTCTCTCTCTCTCTCTCTCTCTCTTTTTTTTTTTTTTTTTTTTTTTTTTTTTTTTTTCTTCCCTCACCAGAGTTTCACGGTCTTTGTCTCCAACTGCGAATTTTGGGCCACAGTTGCCAGGACCAGACGGACGGACGGTTTGGTGTGGTGGAGACTGAATAAAAAAAAGTTAGAGAAAAAAAAATACGAGGGGGAAAACATATGGAAAGATAGAGAAAGCGAATAGAGAGATAGAGAAAGATGGATAAAATAGATGGAGAGATAGAGAAAGCGAATTGAGAGATAGAGAAAGCAAGTAGAAAGATATATAAAATTGATGGAAAGATTGAGAGAAGCGAATAGAGAGATAGAAAAAGCAAGTAGAAAGATAGGTAAAATAGATTTAAAGATAGAGAAAGCAAATAGAGAGATAGAGAAAGCAAGTAGAAAGATAGGTAAAATAAATATAAAGATAGGAAAAGCAAATAGAGAGATAGAGAAAGCAAGTAGAAACATAGGTAAAATAAATATAAAGATAGAAAAAGCGAATAGAAAGATATAGAAAGATAGAGAAAGAAGTCCCTCTCTGATTTCCTTCTTTTTCCTTTCTTGTTTGCTGTCCAACATTATCTTTATTTTCCTTTATTTTCCTTCTTTTTCCTTCTTGTTTTGTTATCCCTCATTATCTTAATTTTCCTTCCTTTTCCTTCTTTTTTCTTCGTTATCTTCATTTTCCTTCTTTTTAATTCGTGTTTGTTGTTCTTTCTCTCTGTCTCCTTCTATCTAAGTCATTAATTTCCATCACTTCTAAACGACTTCCAAATACTAAACATTAAAGTGAGCCTGTGATGTATAGTCAGAAAATTGGGTGTAAACGAGTCTTCAAATGTAGCCACGAAACACACACCTGTATAGATGGAGCTTGTTTCGTGGCATAGTCAGGAGGAATCTGAAGCCTCCAATTCTCATACACGATCACAGAGTCCTTAATTGATGGAGAAATCGCCTAAGGGAAGCCACCTAAAGGATCACCTGCCCATCAGGACCAAGCCAATCAGTCCGTGGTGTGTAAACAACAGAGTGGACGAGGACACACACACACACACACACACACACACACACACACACACACACACACACACACACACACACACACACACACACACACACACACACACACACACTCACACACACATACACATACACATACACATACACACACACTACACACACACACAAGGTATTTCTGGCCTATAAAACAGATTTTGTTTTCCTTCTTTTACGAACTAACAAAACGCACAAGCAAAACGATAGAAAAAATAAATAAAAAAAAAGATAGTAAAAAACACAGGCAAGTAAAAGACGTAACAAGAAGAATAAAAAACGAAAACAAAAATGGAAACCTCGAAACGGAATTCAGAGATCGACAAGAAGAAGCAGAAATAGAGAGAGAAGAGCCTGCCAGAGTCTGAGATTGTGGGCAAGTGTTGGAGGAGGAGGGGAGGAGGGAAGGAGGAAAGGAGGGAAGGGGAAGAAATCATGTACCGTACTGGAATAGAACCCGGAAAGAAATGGAGTGAGGTGAAAAGTTGAGAAATGAGGGGGAGGAAAAAAAAGACTTGAGAAAATGAGAGGGGGAGAAAGTTAGTGAGAGTCGTGAAGTTGGTGAGAAAAGTGACAGATGGGGAATAAGCGTTAAGTGAGGAGAGATATAAGAAGAAGGACAGACAGAGATAAAAAGATGGATAGACTGAAAGAAGGATTAGTAAAGTGAGGAGAAAGAGAGAGAGAGATCAGATGAAGGACAGATAGAGATAAAAAGAAATGACAGACAGGCCAATAGAAGGATTAATAAAGTAAGGAGAGAGAGAGAGAGAGAGAGAGAGAGAGAGAGAGAGAGAGAGAGAGAGAGAGAGAGAGAGAGAGAGAGAGAGAGAGAGAGAGAGAGATAAGATGTGAAAGACAGATAGAGATAAATAGAAGGATTATTATGTAAACTTATCCAATCCAGCCACACATGCATAGACAGATAAAAAAAATTTGGGTGTGAAAGGATTTGTAATATTGTCACTCCCAAAAGTTGCATATCCTTTCCAGTTATATCCGCTGGGGAATGCGTGTATGTATGTATGTGTTGTGTGTGCGTATGTGTGTGTATACGTGTGTGTACCCTCCAATACAATATCGAAAGAATAAACATTTCTGAGTCCCTATATACACTGAAACACGAAAATACAAATTAATTTTTTATTCACTACAATTTTAAGGCTAGAATACAAGTTATATATCGTAACCTCTGATTTCGGCCAAACCCAGAACTGATAATATCCATCATCCAGCGTCGGGAGTACCGTACACCTTCAGGCATCTCAGAACAAGACGCCCTTCATCACCACCATGCCCTTTACACAGGATGGGCACGTCACTGAAGATGAACTCGGAAGCTGCCGTGTACTGCTCAAACACGGCGATCTGGGGACGACAGTGTGTGTTGATGTGAGGTTTAGTGAACATAGTTTTTGGTGAATTACTTGTTGTTGTAATCTGCTCCATATGCTGTAATGAGAGTCAGTTTATGTCAGTAATCCCAAAGCATTCCCTCCTTGTGTATGTGTGTGTGTTAGTGTGTGTGTGTGTGTGTGTGTTTGTACTCATGTGCTGCATGGGTTTGCTTGAGTGAGGGACCGTTCATGCGTTCGTACGTGTGTGTATATTCAGTCACGGAAGAACGAACTAACTAACCATATTTACCCATACACAAAACAAAATATTATTCATCCCTGTGCCTGACCTCATTATCTCCCTCCTGAAGCAGCGGTGCGGGCAGGTAACACGGTCTTAGTGGGTCCTTCCTTCCAGTAGCGGCCCAGGTTGAAGCCATTGACGAACGCCACGCCCTTCCCCCAAGTACTCATGTCCAGCCAAGT
>JAWZYT010007414.1:12500-20000 GCA_034508575.1 Petrolisthes manimaculis | reverse complement strand
GCTGATACTCAATCTGTAAAGAAGAAAACGAACGTTAATATATTTTGGTTTTTGACTTTACGAGGTTAAAAAAAAAAAAAAAAAAAAAAAAAATATTGAAAAAAAAAAAAAAAAAAAAAATTATATATATATATATATATATATATATATATATATATATATATATATATATATATATATATATATATATATATAAACAAGCAACATTAATGTATATATGTATAAATAAATGTTGAGCACATATGGAATACATATAACACATACACATACACATACGATAATATTCAAATACAAAATGCATATATAAATACATATAAATACATATATAAATACATATAAATACATATTATATAAATACATATAAATACATACTATACACCTCACATCAGAATACATAAAAAGTATACATATATAATAATAATAATACATATATAATAATAAAACACGTATATATATAAAAAAAAAAAAACGAATCATTAGTTAGAAAAAAAAATAATAATATATAATGAAAAAAAACACGAAGCATTAGTTAGAAAAGAAAAAACACGTATATATATATATAAAAAAAAAACACGAAGCATTAGTTAGAAAAAAACCATGAATATATATATAAAAAAAAAACACGAATCATTAATTAGAAAAAAAAAACACGTATATATAATGAAAAAAAAAAAACAAAAAAAAACACGAATATATAATGAAAAAAAAAACACTAATCATTAGTTAGAAAAAATAACACGAATATATATAAAAAAAAAACACGAATCATTAGTTAGAAGAAAAAACGAATATATAATGAAAAAAAAAAAACTAAAATATAATGAAAAAAACAACACGAATCATTAGTTAGAAGAAAAAAAACGAATATATAATGAAAAAAAACACGAAAAAAACACACGTATATATATATAAAAAAAAAACACGAATCATTAGTTAGAAAAAAAAACACGTATATATGAAAAAAACCACGAATCATTAGTTAGAAAAAAAAAACACGTATATATAATGAAAAAAAAACACGAATCATTAGTTAGAAAAAAAAAAAAAACGTATATATAATGAAAAAAAAAATCGTTAATTAGAAAAAAAAACACTAATATATAATGAAAAAAAAAATACGAAAATATAATGAAAAAAAACACACATACATACAGGATAAAAAATGATTAGTAGAAGAGTGAGTTGTTGTGAGTTTCAGTGACTGGTTGTATGTCACTGGGACCTGGCGAGCTATACTAGAGGGGGCTCCGGCCTCTGCTCTGCCCTGATTTCGGGGAGAGAGGGTTTCCCATGCTAGGAAGGTCGCTAGTGAGGAGCAGAAAGCTTCGAATCACCTGGTATTGTTCATTGTGTGTGTGTGTATGTATGTATGTATGTATGTATCACGAGTGTGTGTGTGTGTGTGTGTGTGTGTGTGTGTATACCTGTAGAACTGAGGGGGTATAAGACACACATATATACATAATATACACAAATTAATAATAATAATCATCATCACACAACATTATTATTTTATCTATTATCAATTTATAAAACAAAATAATGCATATAAATAAATAAATATACAGTGTGTATGTATGTATGTATGTATCCTGCATGGTTATAAATTACAGGACAAACAAACAAACACACACACACACACACACAAACCATAACAGTTCGAATTACGATGGGGTTTCCGTCAAGCCAAGCCGTTATTGACGTCCACACCGTCACGTTTAATGACGTCGGCTGTAATGTGAACCAAGGGTATTCCTCAGCTGGCCGTCAAGCCAAGCCGTTATTGACGTCCACACCGTCACGTTTAATGACGTCGGCTGTAATGTGAACCAAGGATATTCCTCAGGTGGCCGTCAAGCCAAGCCGTTATTGACGTCCACACCGTCACGTTTAATGACGTCGGCTGTAATGTGAACCAAGGATATTTTTTGCACATAGAAAAATAAATTAAATAATATTAGTGAATTAAATATTGTCATTTGTTATTGTTGGTTATTGTTATTGTTATTATTATTAGTTATTAATTGTTATTGTTGGTTATTATTATTGTTATTGTTATTATTGGTTATTGTTATTGTTGTTTATTGTTATTGTTGTTTATTGTTATTATTGGTTATTGTTATGGTTATTGTTATTGTTGGTTATGGTTATTGTTATTGTTGTTTATTGTTATTGTTATAGGTTAGCGTTATTAATATTATAGTTATATATATAAAACTACACACACACACATACACACACACACACACACACACATCTACATACATCTATACACACACACACACACACACATCTATACACACACACACACACACACACACACACACAGGGGTGATGATGTCTCTCTCTCTCTCTCTCTCTCTCTCTCTCTCAGGTATCTGAAAATAAAAATAATACATTATTTATTTGTCTTGTAAATGTGTGTGTGTGTGTGTGTGTGTGTGTGTGTGTGTGTGTGAATATTTATTACTATTTATTTATTAATTTCATTATTTATTTAGTTATTTATTCATTTATTTGTCAGTGTAAACGAAAGGAAATAATTATTACCTTATTGTAGATTAATTGTGTGTGTGTGTGTGTGTGTGTGTGTGTGTGTATGTGTGTGTGTGTGTGTGTGTGTGGTAGTAGTAGTAGTAGTGATGATGGTAGTAGTGGTGGTAGTAGTAGTGATGATGGTGGTAGTGATGATTGTACAGCCATAAGTTGATCATTTCTGCGAACAAACATGTAATTTAATAAAAAAAAAAAAAAAAAAAAAAAAAAAAAAAAAAAACTTATATCATTAATTTCACACATACACAATTTCACAATACAATTATTAACTTCGCAGTCCATAGGTTAATATTTTTTAATAGTCGGACTTTCGGTTTTTAATTTAACATTATTATTATTATTATTATTATTATTATTATTATTATTATTATTATTATTATTACAAGATAAACATTATGAAATATAATTATATACTCACCAACAAGTTAATAGTTAATAGTTACAGTAGGCCTATACAACAACACCAGCCAGGCCTAGGTGGTGGTAGGCCTATACTGCTGGACTCTTGTAGCACTTCTCTCTTCACCTCTCCCACCTAGAATGACACCTTAGTTTTATACCTAGATTAATCATTTTTTTACCCTATATGCAGGGATAGGTGATGCATCTATCCTATAAATTTCATCAACGTATCTCTTATAGATTTTGTGTAAAACGGTAATTACCTGTGATGTGATGTAGTGAGATAATTGAAGGTTAGCGAGTGCTTCAAATATAATTATCATTCGGTTTCAGCCAATCACCGATAATGTTAGAGTGTGTGTGTGTGTGTGTGTGTGTGTTTACAGAGAGAGAGAGAGAGAGAGAGAAATAAATATCCACCAACACACACACACACGTACACACACACACACACACGTCTCGTGAAAAAAACTAGTCTCTTAAAAACCTATATATTTAACCATTTCAATAATTTCTTTCTCCCAGGTGTATTCTCTAGTTATATTTAAGGATTAACTACTATATTTAATATTCCTATATATTATCTTTATCCTCAGCCACATAGAATACAATTATTCCTAATATTAATTTTAACACAAATATTTTTCCGCCAACGAAAATATCTCGTAATTTTTTTTTTTTTTTTTTTTTTTTTTTTTTTTTTTTTTTTTTACCCTACACCTCAATTAACTAATTTTCTAAGCAAGTTACCCGTTAAAATGCTGGTATTTTATGGAGAGTGAAGTTAGTAATTATATATTAATTAATTATATATAAATTAGTTAGAGGAAATATTCGTAAACACTTTTAACACTAATAAACCCAAAATTAAATAAATTAGGCCACAATTAATTCAATAAATATATCACTTCAATTAACCCAAAATTAATTAAATTAGGCCATAATTAATTCACTAAATATATCACTAATAAACCCAAAATTAAATAAATTAGGCCATAATAAATTCAATAAATATATCACTTCAATAAACCCAAAATTAAATTAGATTAACCCTTAAAGGACCGGGATTGCTAAAATTTCCCAAGGTTAAGGAATTTTCCCCAATTTTTTTTACTCCAGACGTTGGCTACACTGGTTTATGGTAGGATGGGATGCTCCAGACGTTGGCTACACTGGTTTATGGTAGGATGGGCTGCTCAGACTGAGTACACACTGCCTTTTCTAGGGTAAAGTTGAGGAATTATTGATCTTGTTATGTCACGGCCTACCCCCATTTTCTACTACCTCGCCACGGTCACCACACCCACACAAACACTAGCACTCACTGTACGGCGACAGTACCTCATTCAACTCGTCGTAATTCTGTAACCATTAAACTTACAGACTTCCCATTGGTACCAATCGAAAGAGGAAGAGTTGCTCGTTCTCATGGCACTAAAATAATTCACTCGTTCGTTGTAGGTTAGGAGTACAGAGCATGCAAACACAGGCTATTTTACGTGTTTTTCGCTCAACCCCTGGTCCAGCCTGTGGGAGGCACAGTAATTTCACTATCCCCGGTCCTTTAGGGATTAAGCCGTAATTAATTCAATAAATATATCACTTCAATAAATATATCACTTCAATAAACCCAAAGTTAGATTAGATTAAGCCAAAATTAATTCAATAAATATATCACTTCAACAAATATATCACTAATAAACCCAAAATTAAATAAATTACGCCACAATTAATTCAATAAATATATCACTTCAATAAATAAATAATCTCTACTTAATCCTGATTGAAGTTTGAATACGAATAAACCCAAAATTAAATTAGATTAAGCCGTAATTAATTCAATAAATATATCACTTCAACAAACCCAAAATTAAATAAATTAGGCCATAATTAATTCACTAAATAATAAATAATAATAAATAATAAATAATAATAAATAAATAATAAATAATCCAATACTTAATCCTGGTTGAGGTTCTGTTACCACTGTGATGGTCGGAGGTGAACTGAACTAACCGCCGACTAGATTACTCCCTCACCGACACACACACACACACACACACACACCGACACACACACACACGAGAGGAGAGTTGGGAGAGGAGGTTGTCGATGTGTGTAAATTATGAGTTAACATTTCTAGTTCTCCCAACCTTAGTTTTATACCTAGATTAATCATTTTTTGACCCTATATGCAGGGATAGGTGATGCATCTATCCTATAAATTTCATCAACGTATCTCTTATAGATTTTGTGTAAAACGGTAATTAGTGAGATAATTGGAGGTTAGAGAGTGCTTCAAATATTACCACGAAACACAACTTATATAGAAGGAGCTTGTTTGGGGGGAACTGGGGGGTGCGGCAATAAGGGGACAGGCTTGGGGGGGGACTGGGGGGTGCGGCAATAAGGGGACAGGCTTTGGGGGGGACTGGGGGGTGCAGCAATAAAGGGACACCACTTGTTTGGTGGCGTAGTGAGGAGGAATCAGAAGCCACGAAAAGGTTCATATTATATACACACTGTAACGTACGTCAGTGGTTGTCTAAGGGGGATTACTAACGTTACGTTAACAAAGATGTTTGATAAAGGATAAAGAAGCAGTAATTTTAACAATTATATTATTACTATGATCAAACATGAATAGAATATTAACAATACACAGTTATTACCCAAGAACAATAATTATCAAAGAACAGTTACTACCCAAGAACAAAGTTATTTACATTATATACAAGAACAAGTTACATAAAATCAGAAATGGTAAATAGTGATTGGTGATCCATCCGTCTTTTCTAACACACATATATATACGTTACCATACAAGAAGGGAAATGTTGTCCAAACTCAGTTAATCCAGGAGAGAGGCAACACCACAACTGTTTTCAGGATGAGACTGACTGTGTGGCCTCTCTCCAGAGCTTACAATACTTAGTATGAAGCCCGGTGTGCTTCAGAGACTCTTAACTGGATAGAATATGATGTAGAGACAGATTCGAGAGGAGTACAGGGTCGGAGACTCCTGACTGGATCGAACCAGATGTGGAGATAGCTTCGAGAGGAGTACAGGGTCGTTACAACACACACACACACACACACACATACAGACACACACATACACACACACACACACATACAGACATTATATACACGATCACGAGGTTGTGTGTGTGTGTGTGTGTGTGTGTGTGTGTTTAATTAAGTGGTAGTTTTGACTCGTTAAGGGAAGGGTAAAGATTAGTCATTTTAGGAGATAATTATTCCTCCAACCTATTCTGGGGGTGTGTGGGAATAGGGGGACAGGCTTGGGGTGGATAGAAAGCCTGTCCCCCTATTCCCACACACCCCTCTAACACCCACAACCCCCCCCAAGCCTGTCCCCCTATTCCCACCCACCCCAAACCAGTATGTGAACTAAACTATACACTAGACTATACACTAGACTATTCACTAGACTATACACTATACACTATACACTATACACTATACACTAGACTATACACTATACACTATACACTATACACTATACACTAGACTATACACTATACACTATACACTAGACTATACACTATACACTATACACTAGACTATACACTATACACTAGACTATACACTCGTAATACATCATTTCTGACCAGAGTGTGAGGAACAGAAAGCTTCGAATCACCTGCTATTGTTCATTGTGTGTGTATGTATGTGTGTGTGTGTGTGTATCCACTCTCCAGCCACATACTAAAACTCTCTCTCTCTCTCTCTCTCTCTCTCTCTCTCTCTCTCTCTCTGTGTGTGTGTGTGTGTGTGTGTGTGTGTGTGTATTCTCCAGCCACATACACCCACACACGTACACACACACACACACACACACACGTTTGGTTTTCGAGAAACCAAAATTTTGACAGACTCAAAATGTCAAAATTCCATATATGTTAATTTTGAGTAATGGATATGAGAGGGGGGATAATTTTGAGGGGCGGTGTAGGACCAAGGGGGGGGGGAGAAATTTTCGAGATATATGCAAATTTGTATCCAAAATTTTCGAGTCTAATTTTGAGTGGGTAAATATATATGGATTTTGATGAAATTTGGTGAGAAGGGAGAATATTGTAGCTCCATGGGGTGTGATATATTGTGGTGGTGTGGTGGAGAGGTGTGAGAGGTGAGGTGATTTGATGTACGGATGGTTGGTTGTGTGGGTGTGTGTGTGTGTGTGTGTACTGGTGTGTTGGTGTGTGTGTGTGGTAAGGTGTGAGGTGTAGTGGTGTAGTGTCGGTGTGTGTGTGTGTGGTGGTGTGTGGATGGTAGGCTGTGTCGGTGTGTGTGTGTGTGGTGGTGTGTGGATGGTAGGCTGTGTCGGTGTGTGTGTGTGTGTGGTGGTGTGTGGATGGTAGGCTGTGTCGGTGTGTGTGTGTGTGGTGGTGTGTGGATGGTTGGCTGTGTGAGTGTGTGTGTGTGTGGTAAGGTGTAAGGTCCTCACCACTCACTGACGCCTCGCCCGGGCCAAAAAAAAAATTACATATGTGTATTCCTCACATGATATCTTTG
>JAWZYT010007414.1:0-7500 GCA_034508575.1 Petrolisthes manimaculis | reverse complement strand
TCTGAAAAACCCGGGTTGCTCCGAAAAACCCGGGTTGCTCCGAAAAACCCGGGTTGTCTGGTGTAAATAGAACCCACCCACCACCAACCCGGGTTGATGTTCCTTTGTTTGTAAACATTAATAAACATTTCCCTCCAATGTTACTGATTAGAGAACTCACTCAGGAAACTTCAAAATAATATTACCTTTATGTATTTTGAAGATAATTTCTCGTATTATACTAAAATGTCATATATATTACCTTTATGTATTTTGAAGATAATTTCTCGTTTAATACTAAAATGTCATATATATTTCTGAAGAGTGCTTACCGGTGTTTGTTTTTGGTGTGTCAGCTGATGAGCAACCTGTAATAGTTGCCACACGTAACACACACACACACACACACTCTCTCTCTCTGTCTGTTGTCATTCTCTGAGCATCTCTCTGAAAAAATAAATAAGGAAAATCAGATTATGGGTATTATCAGACGGACATTTGTAAATTTAGACTTGTAAATATTCCTCATGTTCAATATGCAAATTAGGTTAGGTGCCCACATCTGGTAAAAGATATAGAAGCTAAAAAAATGATAAGTATATTATTATAATTATTATTATTATTATTATTATTATCATTATTATTATCATTATTATCATTATTATTATCATTATTATTATCATTATCATTATTATTATCATTATTATTATTGTTATCATTATTGTTATTATTATTATTATCATCATTATTGTTATTATTATTATTATTATTATTATTATTATCATTATCGTCATTATTATTATCATTATTATTATCATTATCGTCATTATTATTATCATTATTATTATTATTATTATTATTTAATTAATGTAAGGTATATATGACAAGGACTGTACAGAAGGGATATTCAAGAGGAGAGGAGAGGATATAAACAAGAGGAAACATCAAGAGGAAGATATACAAGAAGCTTACGTTTTACGTTTTACTAAGCGGGTGATAAATTTTTTTTTACGTTTTCTCAGCGGGTGATAATTTTTTTTTTTTTTTTTTTTTTTTTTTTTTTTATTATTATTATTATTATTATTATTACCAAGATTATTATTATTATTATTATTATTATTATTATTATTATTATTATTATTATTATTATAATTATGAAGTGTTGTAAAATCATATTACGGTATTTATTGAAATAATTACCATTTTGTAGCAGTGTTGCCAGATCCGGCTTGGTCCCAGTATTTTGCCCCGGTCATTTCCCGTAATTTACCGGTAGTGTGAACAGGTTAGGTCCCGGTAGTCTGTACAGGTTAGGTCCCGGTAGTCTGTACAGGTTAGGTCCCGGTAGTCTGTACAGGTTAGGTCCCGGTAGTCTGTACAGGTTAGGTCCCGGTAGTCTGCCCTGGTTAGGTCCCGGTAGTCTGTACAGGTTAGGTCCCGGTAGTCTGTACAGGTTAGGTCCCGGTAGTCTGTACAGGTTAGGTCCCGGTAGTCTGTACAGGTTAGGTCCCGGTAGTCTGTACAGGTTAGGTCCCGGTAGTCTGTACAGGTTAGGTCCCGGTAGTCTGTACAGGTTAGGTCCCGGTAGTCTGTACAGGTTAGGTCCCGGTAGTCTGTACAGGTTAGGTCCAGGTAGTCTGTACAGGTTAGGTCCCGGTAGTCTGTACAGGTTAGGTCCCGGTAGTCTGTACAGGTTAGGTCCCGGTAGTCTGTACAGGTTAGGTCCCAGTAGTCTGTACAGGTTAGGTCCCGGTAGTCTGTACAGGTTAGGTCCCGGTAGTCTGTACAGGTTAGGTCCCGGTAGTCTGTACAGGTTAGGTCCAGGTAGTCTGTACAGGTTAGGTCCCGGTAGTCTGTAATAGTAATAAAATGTTAATGGGGAAAACACACAAATAAATAAATTAAGTAAGAATCAGTTATATGAAAAAATAAACAAATACGAAAAAAGAAAATGGAAGACAGAAATGGATGGCTGGAAAATAGTAGAATGGAATTTGGGATGGCTGGAAAATAGTAGAATGGAATTTGGGATGGCTGGAAAATAGTAGAATGGAATATGAAACGTTGGAATCCATTTTAATATTTGAAAAAAGTGATGAAAAGGAGGAAAACATATACAATAGAAAAGAGTACCTCAATAAAATTTGGAATTGCAGGAAAACTGATATTGAACAGCAGCAGGACCAAAGAAACTAACTAAGAAAAATAGACAATACATAGAAAAACTACTTGGAACACCACTAAACAATAAATAAGAAGAATTTGTACAGGTTAGGTCCAGGTAGTCTGATGTGGTCTAGGTTAGGTTAGGTCAGGTCAGGTTAATTTCAAAATGCCCCATTTGAATATGCCCCATCTTGAAAATGGGGCATTTGTAGAGGAAATGCCATAGAATAAAATAATCTTAGAATGTTGTAAATAAATGGTTTGTAATAGTTAAATATAAACAATGGTAATAGTAAAATTTTCGAAATGGAGTTGTGGCAAATTGTAAAAATATTCCGAAATGTTCAATATTATTATTTAATTCGAAGCTGATTTAAGTTTATATTATTCTGTGATATAGTTTATAAATATATCTATCGTTATATCATACTGTGGAAAGCCAATGAATAATAATATACCAGGAAATAAATAAATAGATAAATAAATAAACAGTGTGAGGCAACAGGTGATAAAATTTCACTTCGTTAATTTGTTCATTTCTGTGGTATTATTTTCTATATGACTTTGTTTGGGGGGTGCAGGAGTAGGGGACAGGCTTGGGGGGGAACTGGGGGGGTGCAGGAATAGGGGACAGGCTTGGGGGGGTGAGGGAATAGGGGTACAGGCTTGGGGTGGGTAGATATGCAATAGAAAATTTTCCTTCTCTCTCACTTTATCTCTCTTTCTCTCCCTTTCTCTCTCTCTCTCTCTCTCTCTTAACTTACCTATAATATGTAGTAGATAATCTCCCATCTCTCTGGATACACATATATACTAAATAAATCGACATTATTGCACAAAAAAGCAAAATAAAGAATGAAATTGACAATACCACCTGATCAGCCATCTTTGTTTTGAAGTAAATAAAGTAAAGTTATACACCACACACACCATCGTATCGTACCACACACCATCGTATACACCACACACATCATCGTATCGTACCACACACACCATCGTATATACCACACACACCATCGTTCTAGAATAAGGGCAATTAAACTTACGAAAACACGAGGAGAGGAGAGAAAATTCGTATGTCTACACCCGACCGTGGCTCGAAGGTGACTGAAGGAGTCCCTAAAATTCCCCACTTATAATTGGGTTGAAAAAAAAAATCCCTAGATTGATCCACTAAAAATTTACCTTAAATATTGAATTAATTATTTATATAGGATATTTTTATGTATTTTTATAATTTGTTATATTAAAATATCCTTTAAGAATATCATATATTATTTTATTTTAATAACACACACACACATACATACATCCTCACTCTATCTCAAATAAGCCTTCGTGGAAATTACCTTAGATTGTCCAAAACTTTACCTTAAATAATCCCATATGTACCCAATCTAGAGTAATTACCTTAGAATTTAACCAGTGCTGGTTTATAAAGTTAGATCTTGGGTCGAGTCCATTCTTCCCTTAGCGGGGGAGTACACTATAGAAGCCATCTTGTTTTAAGCATATTTTGACTATAATTATGACTATATATGATGTAATTATAGTTATATATAATTAATTACATATATAAATATATAATAATTACCTAATAATAACTGTAATGCCATTTAAATAAATATAAGGATATGTTTACTCCCCTACCAGTCAGCCATCTTGAATTCGTCCAGAATATTATTGGAACGTAATTTTTTTTTCATTTTTTTCAACATTTAAGTCAAAATTATTTATATATAATAATTTCCCATTAATATTATAGATTTAATTTAATTTCCTACGTAATTTAAAATATCAATTAGTGTAAATATATCGTTTATTTACGTATTTATATAATTTATTAAAGATACCCCTTAAAAAGACACACACACACACACACACACACGTAAACACACACACGTACACACACACGTACACACACACACACACACACACACGTTCTCAGTCCTTTTCGAGAAACCAAAATTTTGACAGACTCAAATGTCAAAAATCCATATATGTTAATTTTGAGTAATGGATATGAGAGGGGGGATAATTTTGAGGGGGGGTGTAGCTCCAAGGGGGGGGGGAGAAATTTGCCCCGTTTTGCTCTCAGATTCAGCGTTTTCGAGATATATGCAAATTTGTATCCAAAATTTTGAGTTAAATTTTGAGTGGGTAAATATATATGGATTTTGATGAAATTTGGTGAGAAGGGAGAATATAACATTAGACAAAACTAACTTTTTCAGATTTATTCTATTGTTTATATTTTTCGAGTTATAAACGTTTTTTGAGTTGAAAATTTAATCCAAAAACCGCTCATAAGTCAAAATGTTTTCGTTATAAATCAAAAGTAAAAACGGGATTATGTGTCAATTAATAAACTCTACCTTCACATAAAGTTTGGTTAAAATATATATATATTTAGTGGGTCAAAATTGGATCCAAAATGAAATCAATTTTTTTTATTATTATTTTTTTTAGTTTTAATTTTCATTTTTTTTTTATATTAGAATTCTATAATTTATATTTATTTTATTTTATATAATATATTCATTTATTTTCAGTTATTATATTTTTCATTTCAGATTTATACTGTACATACATACATACATACACACATACATACTGTACATACATACATGCATACATACATACATAAGGATATTAATTAAAGTAACCATGTCAGTAAATTTTAGTTTATTTTTATTTTATTTTTTATTTTTTACAATTTTATTTTTATATAATTTAATTTGGGGAAATAATTTAATTAAACTTCAAAGAAACAATTAATTACATTTTATTAATATGGACCCTGTGTGTGTGTGTGTGTGTGTGTGTGTGTGTGTATGTATGTATGTATGAGTGTGTGTGTGTATGTATATGTGTGTATGTATATGTGTGTGTGTGTGTGTGTATGTATGTAATAATAATAATAATAAACAGTTTATTAAAGATAGCAAACTACACTATAAATTTTTTAATATGGTTGGTACAAAGATAAAAAACAAGAAAAAACACAAAAAACAAAAACAAACAGACAATAATATACTAAGGGTTATTGATAATATTGACAATGGTGGGAGTGGGGGCGGGCTGGGGGTGGGGGCATCCTGGTATATGGTATAATTGGTACCAAGAATGATGCGACAGGTTCTTTTCAATGACGGTCACAAACTTGCACAACTAAACCCACAGGACGGTCACAAACTTGCACAACTAAACCCACAGGTAGCCTCTTTGTATGGATCGTAAGGTCTTCTAGGGTACTTCTTTTCCTTGTAACTCCTTGTAACTCTGTTTGTTATCTTTCCAGGTTAGTTGTGTGTGTGTGTGTGTGTGTGTGTGTGTGTGTTTGGAGAATAATTGGTATTAATATTATGGTTATTAATATTATTAGTTAGTATTGTTAGTGTTTTTAGTTATTGTTATTATTGTTATTGTTAGTGTTTTTAGTTATTATTATTGTTGTTATTGTTATTATTGTTATTGTTATTGTTATTGTTATTGTTATTGTTATTATTGTTATTATTGTTATTATTGTTGTTATTGTTGTTATTGTTGTTATTGTTGTTATTGTTGTTATTGTTATTATTGTTATTATTTGTTATTGTTATTTCTGGAAGGGAAATTATTTTGAATTATTTCCTGTAAAAATTAGAAAAAAAAAATGCTGTAAATAAGAAAAAAAAAATATGGTGTAAATAAGAAAAACAAAATATATGCCGTAAATAAAAAAAAAAAAAATGCTGTAAAAAAAAAAATATATATGCTGTAAAAATATATATATATATATATATATGCTGTAAAAAAAAAAATATGCTGTAAAAAATTAGGCTGTAAATAAAATAATTTTAATTAATTACCAAATATTTTGTTTAGCGAATTTTACCTGCAAATATAAAGTTTTGGTATTATTATTATTATGTACAAAGAGTATATATACACACCCTATAGTTGTAGTAGTTGTAGTAGTAGTAGTAGCTGTAGTAGTAGCTGTAGTAGTAGTGGTAGTAGTAGTAGTAGTTGTAGTAGTTGTAGTAGTAGTGGTGGTGGTGGTGGTGGTGGTAGTAGTAGTTGTAGTAGTAGTAGTAGTAGTGGTGGTGGTGGTGGTGGTAGTGGTGGTGGTAGTGGTGGTAGTAGTGGTGGTAGTAGTGGTAGTGGCAGCAAAAGAAAAAAATAATTAGTTAATGCATTAATTTTACAACAAATATAATAAACATACAACCATACATGGAACTTATTTTTAGGGGTACGGGAGTAGGGGACAGGCTTGGGGGTGGGGATGGGAGGGGGGTAGAAAGCCTGTCCCCTATTCCTGCACCCCCTTAACCCCCCCAAACCGGGTTACCTATTCCCAAGCGAGGCGTCAGCGCTATAGATATAATAAATAAATATAGTCAATTTATAATCAGTAAATCACCTGTAGTGGTCTGCATCCTCTTGTTTCCATCTTCTTGCTTGGGTAGTCGTAGTTGGGTAGTTGCTCTTGTCGTAGTCCATACATGCTGTAAGGAAATACATTGTGACGTATAAGATAATAATAATAACAAATCATGCCTCACTCTGCCTTAATCTCTCTCTCTCTCCCTCTCTCTCTCTCTCTCCCTCTCTCTCTCTCTCTCTCTCTCTCTCTCTCTCTCTCTCTCTCTCTCTCTCTCTCTCTGCCTTAATCTGCCTTAATCTCTCTCTCTCCTACCTAATTCTATATTCACAGTCTAATTATTATCACCATCATATAATTTTCCAAATAAAATATAGTCAATCTATAATAAGTAAATCACCTCTCGTTTCCTCTTGTTTCTTCTTGTTTCCTCTTGTTTCCTCTTGTTTCCTCTTGTCGTAGTCCATCCATGCTATAAGGACATACAGAGTGACGTATAAGATAATTTAACACCTATACCCTACCTACCTATACCTATATTCATAAACTATATTCATAAATTCTATAATAAATATACAACCTGTATGATCCTGTATATATTTAAGGTTGTAATTATCTGTATTATTATTATTATTATTATTATTATTATTATTATTACGTTATAACAATAAGTTTATCTAAGGAGTTTGTATATATGTGTGTATATGTGGTGATATATTTACCAACCGTCCTCTTCTTAGATACTCAATCTGTAAAGAAGAAAACGAACGTTAATATATTTTGGTTTGTAAAAAAAAAAAAAAAAAAAAATTGAAAAAAAAAAATTTGTAAAAAAAAAAAAAAAAAAAAAGTTAAAAAAAAAATATATATATATATATATATAAATTATAAAAACAAGCAACATTAATGTATGTATGTGTGTATAAATAAATGTTGAGCACCTATGGAATACATATAGAGAGAATTTCCAAAAGGTTTACTAACAC
>JAWZYT010007413.1:32500-39458 GCA_034508575.1 Petrolisthes manimaculis | reverse complement strand
ACGAAAACGAAAAAAAACACGAAAAACGAAAACGAAAAAAAACACGAAAAACGAAAAAAACACGAAAAACGAAAAACGAAAAAAACACGAAAACGAAAAACGAAAAAAACACGAAAAACGAAAACCGAAAAAAAACACGAAAAACGAAAAAACGAAAACGAAAAACACGAAAAACGAAAAAACACGAAAAACGAAAAACGAAAAAAACACGAAAAAACGAAAAAACGAAAAAACGAAAAACGAAAAAACACGAAAAAACGAAAAACGAAAAAAAACACGAAAAACGAAAAAACGAAAAAAAACACGAAAAACGAAAAACGAAAACGAAAAAAGAAACGAAAACGAAAAACGAAAAAAAAACGAAAAACGAAAAACGAAAAAAAAACGAAAAACGAAAAACGAAAAAAAAACGAAAAACGAAAAACGAAAAAAAAACGAAAAACGAAAAACGAAAAAAAAACGAAAAACGAAAAACGAAAAAAAAACGAAAAACGAAAAACGAAAAAAAAACGAAAAACGAAAAACGAAAAAAAACGAAAAACGAAAAAGGAAAAAAAACGAAAAACGAAAAAGGAAAAAAAAACGAAAAACGAAAAAGGAAAAAAAAACGAAAAACGAAAAAGGAAAAAAAAACGAAAAACGAAAAAGGAAAAAAAAACGAAAAACGAAAAAGGAAAAAAAAACGAAAAACGAAAAAGGAAAAAAAAACGAAAAACGAAAAAAAAACGAAAAACGAAAAAGGAAAAAAAAAACGAAAAACGAAAAAGGAAAAAAAAACGAAAAAGGAAAAAGGAAAAAAAAACGAAAAAGGAAAAAGGAAAAAAAAACGAAAAAGGAAAAAGGAAAAAAAACGAAAAACGAAAAAGGAAAAAAAAACGAAAAACGAAAAAGGAAAAAAAAACGAAAAACGAAAAAGGAAAAAAAAACGAAAAAGGAAAAAGGAAAAAAAAACGAAAAACGAAAAAGGAAAAAAAAACGAAAAACGAAAAAGGAAAAAAAAACGAAAAACGAAAAACGAAAAAGGAAAAAAAAACGAAAAACATAAAACATAAAACATAAAACATAAAACATAAAACATAAAACATAAAACATAAAACATAAAACATAAAACATAAAACATAAAACATAAAACATAAAACATAAAACGAAAAACGAAAAACGAAAAACATAAAACATAAAACATAAAACGAAAAACATAAAACGAAAAACATAAAACGAAAAACATAAAACATAAAACATAAAACATAAAACATAAAACATAAAACATAAAACATAAAACATAAAACATAAAACATAAAACATAAAACATAAAACATACGAAAAACGAAAAACGAAAAACGAAAAACGAAAAACGAAAAACGAAAAACGAAAAACGAAAAACATAAAACATAAAACATAAAACATAAAACATAAAACATAAAACATAAAACATAAAACATAAAACATAAAACATAAAACATAAAACATAAAACATAAAACATAAAACATAAAACATAAAACGAAAAACGAAAAACAAACATAATAATAATAATAATAATAATAATAATAATAATAATAATAATAATAATAATAATAATAATAATAATAATAATAATAATAATAATAATAATAATAATAATAATAATAATAATAATAATAATAATAATAATAATAATAATAATAATAATAATAATAATAATAATAATACATACATACATACAGATCGACCATAACAAACATTACATTAAGAGTCATTATAACGTAACACGATGACTGGTTTTATCTTAGTGTGTGTGTGTGGGGTGGGGGTGGGGGGTTGCAAGGGGAGGGGGGCGTGTGAAGAAACCCCCCTTTGTCAATTGATAGCCTCATTCCAATCCCCCCCTTCTCTCTATCTCTTTCCTATTCTCTCTTTGTCTCTCTTTTATTCCTTTATTCTCTTTCTTCTACTCGTCTTTGTCTAGTGCTTTTTTTTCCTCTCTCATAATCATACAACACACACACACACACACACACAAAAGAAAGAAAAATTACACACATACACTCACAGCATGCGTCAGTCTTCCCTCTTTCCAAGGAATACACATACACCTCTACCATTATTGAGCCTACACACACACATACACACCTACCATTATTCAGCATACACACACACACACACACACCTACCATTATTCAGCATACACACACACACACACACCTCTACCATTATTGAGCCCACACACACACACACACACACCTACCATTATTCAGCATACACACACACACACACACACCTCTACCATTATTGAGCATACACACACACACACACACACACACACACACACAAGGCATGCGTCAGTGTTCTCCCTTTGCCAACCATTCAATGTGCCCTTCATCCTGATGCTCACCACACCTGGCCTCATGCCTCATTAAGGTGTAGCCCCACGTGTGGTAAGGAGGTGTGGGGAGGGGGGTAAGGGGGTGGGGAGGTGGGTACGGAGGTAGGTAAGGAGTGGGTAGGTGGGTAAGGGGGTGGGGAGGTGGGAAAGAAGGTAAGAGGAAGGTTAGGTAAATGGGAGGTTAGGTAAATGGGAGGGTAGGTAGATAAGGGAGTAGGTAAGTAGATAAGTAGGAAGGTAAGGACGTGGGTAAGTACCATATGTAAGTATATAGGTAAGGAAGTGAGTAAGGATGTAAGTAGACAGGTAAGGACATGGGTAAGTATGTAAGTAGACAGGTAAGGACGAGGGTAAATATGCAAGTATGTATGTAGGTAAGGAAGTATGTAGGTAAGGAAGTATGTAGGTAAGGAAGTATGTAGGTAAGGAAGTATGTAGGTAAGGAAGTGTACAGTCGGCGGCAAAAGTCCTGTAGCCTCACTTGCTTCACCGAGGCACGCGATGTTCATAGACTCGAGACTATTAAGCGTAGAAACTGTGCGTATTTCTCGAGTCCATGAACACTGTGCGTTTTTCGGTGAAGCAGGTAAGGCGACACAACATCTGCATGACCGCCAGTGTACAATATCTTAATTACCTCACTGCAATGTGCAGATGTTTTCATAGATTAGAGTCCCATAATAATAATAATAATAATATCTTCTTCTCGTACTCTGATGCTCAAATGTTTTTATTAGATTCGAGTCCCACAAAAATAATATCTTCTTCTCTCATTCCGATACTCAAATATTTTTCATAGATTCGAATCCCACAATTGTATCTATTTTTTCACTCTCGTGCTCAAATATTTTTCATAGATTCGAATCCCACAATTGTATCTATTTTTTCACTCTCATGCTCAAATATTTTCATAGATTCGACTCCCCAAACAATAGCAATAATAATATCATCATCATTATCTTCACTCGCCCCCCTCCTTCTTTCCATGCATGACGTGTTGAAGATGTTGTTCGCGTGCCAGGTTGTTGCAGGCGGGGAAAACTACACCTGTTATTACCACCTTTCTTTTCTCGCGTGTTAGATGAGGAGACAGCAGCGCCAAGTGGGGTAGGGTGGGGGACGGCAGAACCAAAAAAAAAAAAAAAAAAAGTCGGGGAAAAAAAATAAAGAGTACAGTAGGCTATAAACGCAAATAGAGTTGTTAGTTCAGAATTATTGTCATGTAAAAAAGATTGAGTGTGTAGTATAAATGGAGAAGGAAAAACATTACAAGAGAAAAAATATGTTTGATGTCGAGAAAATTGGAGTTTTGGACTCAGAAATGTCATGTTAACTTTAAAAAAAGATTAACAGTGTTGAATATAAAATTAGAGAGCAAGAAAAAATATATACATATGCAGATACAAGAGTAACCTATAAAGAAAATTATAGTCATAAGTTTAGAAGAGTAACCTATAAAGAAAATTATAGTCATAAGTTTAGAATGTTCAAACACAGAGGACTGAGTGTGGAGTATAAATGGAATAAAGAAAAGAACAAGTGTAGACTACGAGTACAAAAAAGACAAATAGAGTTGTAGTGAACTTTCTGAAATGTCATGATAAGAGGATTGAGTGTGGAGTTTAATGATATGAAAAGAATTGGGTGTGGTGTATAAATGATATGAAAAAAATTGAGTGTGGTGTATAAATGATATGAAAAGAATTGAGTGTGGAGTTTAATGATATGAAAAGAATTGGGTGTGGTGTATAAATGATATGAAGAGGATTGATTGCGTGTGGAGTATAAATGATGTGAAGAGGATTGATTGAGTGTGGAGTATAAATGACATAATCGTGAAGGAAACAGGAAAAAATTTGATGAATGTGCTTTTGATAGAAATAGATAGGTATAAATAGATAGATAAATCAGGTAAGAACAGGTAAACAGATTAACAGGTAAACAGGTGGGTACAGTATACGTAAACATGAACACACAGAAAGTTGTGATTTAAGAACACACACACACACACATACACACACATAGATAAGCCTAACATAAGCAACGGAAATATCTCACTCTTAAACTCTCTCTCTCTCTCTCTCTCTCTCTCTCTCTCTCTCTCTCTCAACGAGCGAAGTAAAGAGACAAAAACCTAAAAGGAACGTGTCAACCAAGAAGGCGGAGAAGATTAATGACAACAACAACAACAACATGACAAGATAAAAACAAAAACAAAAGCCAATGTGTACAGTGACAAATACAAATATGGAGTAAGAGAGATATACTGAAAATACGAGCCAGACAGAGAGAGAGAGAAATAAAGAGAGAGAGAGAGAGAAAAAAAAAAACCCTGATGCATCAAATAATAATAATGAAAGATTTTTTTTTAAAGAATATATGTGCGTGAAAATATTACTTAAGAGGGAAATTTTGGGAGAACTGATATGATAGATAACAGTAAAGGTAAGAATTTGAGACTTGTTGCTTTTAAAAATGTAAGAAAATTTGAGAAAACGGATGTTCTAGAGAAAATATATGGGAAAATTAGGCAATTAAATCGATAAATTTAGAAACTCACTCATCTATAAACGTGCCAAAATTACCAACCACATTCGCGCCAAGATCACTACAATGGCGCCAATAATACAAAAATAAAATATATAAAAAAGTCAATTAACTCACAATCGCCCTAAAAACACACACACACACACACACACACACACACACACACACACACACACACAGTCGCGCCAAATCTACGCAAAGTCCACGCCAAAAACACACCCACAATCACGCGAAAAACCCCACAATCACGCGAAAAAACACCCACAATCGCGCCAAATCTACTCAAAAACGCGCCAAAAACACACAACACAATCCCGCCGAATCCGTGTGAATGTTAGCGCGCGTACCGAGGTGACAAATGCTGACTATGAAGACAAGAGACGGACGCTATCTGATCACACAAGAACACGAGCTGACAACATTGACGGACGGACTGACTGGCTGACTGACTGACTGACTGGATGGGGAGGAGGGTGAGGGATGGGGAGTGGGAGGAGGAGGGTGAGGGATGGGGGGGATAGGGACTGGGGTGAGGGATAGGGGGGATAGGGACTGGGGTGGGGGATGAAGGGGATAGGGAGGAGGGTGAGGGATGGGGGGGATAGGGACTGGGGTGAGGGATGGGGGGAAAGGGACTGGGGTGAGGGATAGGGGGGATAGGGTGGAGGGTGAGGGATGGGGGGGATAGGGAGGAGGGGGATGGGATGGGGATGGGAGGAGGAGGGAGAAGGATGGGGGGGGACAGAGAAAGGGATAGGGGTTGAGGAGAGGGATGGGGGCTGAGGAGGGGGATGGGGAGGGAAGGGTGATTGAGAGACTGATGGGTGGGGGTGGGGTGACAAGGCTAGAGAGGGATGGGGGGTTCACTTACCAGGAAGGGGAGGGGTGGCAGAGGACTGACAAGGAGGCTGACTCTGTGAAGGATGGTGTACAAGGCCCTGGGCTGGGGGACACACACACACACTCACTCACCTGGAAAGGAAAAGAAAAAAGAAGTCAGTGCCGTATAATATAATGTTATTGATTTCGTTATATATAGATACACACATACACACACACACACACACACATTGTTATTGACATGTTTATATAAAATACTATTAGCTCGCACATACACACACAATATATATATATATATATATATATATATATATATATATATATATATATGTTACTCATTTTATATGGAAAGATTATAATTCTTGGATATTAGACTAGGAATGGAATGAGGGAGGGTAAAAATGAAGGAAGATAAAAGAACGGACGGAACTAAAATTGTTGAAGAGAGAACTAGATGCAATACAACCAGGGTGGTCTGAAAGGAAGGTAAGTAATGAGACAAGGAGGAGGAGGAGGAAGAGGGAGGAAAGAAGGTGGAGGAGGGAGGAAAGGGGATGGGTAGGAGGGAAAAAAGTGAGGTGATGTGGAGGAAGTAAGGAAGAGAGGAGAGAGGATGATAGGAGGGGAGGGAAAGGGAGAGGAAGAGAGGAATATCGAATGACAGGTGAGAAAGGAGGAGAAAGATGAGAAAAGGTGAGGGAAGAAGGGAAGAAGGAGGAAGTCCCCGTGGCATCCAGATATCCATCCATCTTAAGAAGCAAAAACCCTCCTTTATCACACCAACTCTCTCTCTCTCTCTCTCTCTCTCTCTCTCTCTCTCTCTGTTTCTAATTCTTGACTTTTACATTTTTCACACACGACTATCTCACACTCTTATACTAACCAAATCTCCCTGTAAACACACACACACACACATACATACACACACACACAACAGCTACGTTTTCGTCATCACTCCTACAAAAAATATAATGATACATCTTTAAGTGAAAAAAATAATACATTAAACCAATAATTATCGTACATCAAAAGTCCAGGTAAAAACACAACATCAATTAATTATCGTACACCTTCGAATCATTAAAAAAATATCGAGAATATGACTCATAATTATCGTACACCATCAGGTCTACACAAAACAACAATAAATTATCGTACACATCATTAATTAAAAACTCAATAATTCTCATAATTATCGTACACCATCAGCA
>JAWZYT010007413.1:0-27500 GCA_034508575.1 Petrolisthes manimaculis | reverse complement strand
GGCGCGACGATAAAACCCGCCAAAACATACATAACTCATTTTCCGCGCCGATAAAGCCCGCGAAAACAAGCCTCAAATTAGATACAAGTACAGTTTTATTTATATACATTTTGTGTGTGTGTGTGTGTGTGTGTGTGACTCTCTGGAGGCCAAGATAAGAAGAATAAGAAATTAAAGTTGTGTATTTATTCCGTGTCACCTGGTAAACATTTCACTACCTTCACATTTGCAAGTCAACCAACCAACCAACCAACGGACGGGTTTTTATTTGTCTGGCATGAATAATGAAGGAAGGAAAGAGGGAAGGAGTTTGGTTTTCATTTTTTTTTTTTTTTTTTATTCTTTAATTTATTTCGGAACTAGTTTGGACATAGGCTTCACGTCCGAATTGGGGGTCCCATCAGGCTATAAAACAACTCACACACACACACACACACACACACACACACAAAGATGTAATATAAAAAAAACTTTCATAATACATATCTGGATCTATGTTTCCTTCAATCATTAAACGATATATTCTGAGATGGCATAATAAATTTATAAGATTTTATTTCTCTCTTTTTATCTGTCCTGATTTCTATTCATACGCTAAATTTTATTGTGCATTTTCTTCGAACACTTTCTTCACTTTTACTTCTATACACGTCACCAGATTAAATTTTACACTATTTTCCATTTTAAAATTCTTTATTTCGATTTCCTCCATTGTTTATTACACGGTAACTTATTATACTCTCTCTCTCTCTCTCTCTCTATCTCTATCTCTCTCTCTCTCTCTCTCTCTCTCATATACTTTTACTCTCCTCTCTCTCCCTCAACTCTCCCTTTCGCTCTCTCCCTCACCCCTCCCTTTCTCCCTTTCGCTCTCTCCCTCACCCCTCCCTTTCTCTCTCTCGCTCTCTCTCTCTCTCTCTCTCTCTCTCTCGTTAGCGTCCCGTCTGCCAAATTCGTCTCTTGCCCCGCCTCGCCCTGCCCTTCCCTGCCCACACAAGGAAGGGCAAACTCCAACACAGGTTACCCACCTTTCCTTCCTCCCTTCCCACTCTATACCTTCTTACCTATATACTAAGTTACCTACATAATTATTACCTATTTACCTACTTACCTAACTATAAATCTACTTACCTACATATTTATATACCTATTTACCTAACTGTACAACTACTTACCTACCTATAAATCTACTTACCTATTTACCTATCTATAAAACTACTTACCTACCTATAAATATACTTACTTAACTCGATACCTATTTACCTAACTATAAATTTACTTGCCTATTTATATATCTATTTACCTCACTATAAATCCACTTTCCTAACTATATTAACTACTGATCAAATTATAATTATACCTCCTTATTTATCTGTTCTACCTGTTACCTCACTGGCTCTTATTTATTTCTTCAAATATCTATCTATCTATCTATCTATCTATCTATATATCTATCTATCTATCTAACTATCTATTTATTAATCAATCTCGCTGTATCCCTATCTATCTATCTATCAGTCTCTCTCTCTCTCTCTCTCTCTCTCTCTCTCTCTCTCTCTCTCTCTCTCTCTCTCTCTCTCTCTCTCTCTCTCTCTCTCTCTCTCTCCTCTCTCTCTCTCTCTCTCTCTCTCTCTCTCTCTTCGGCCCCCTGCCAACCTGACCTTTGACCCCCGGCTGGCTGACCTGCACCCCCCCTCCCCCCCTACACACACCGACCTCGATTGTTCCGGCTCCACTCCCCTCCACTCCTCATCTCCCCTCTCCCATCCCTCTACTCCATCTTCCACTCCCCCTCCACTCCTTCTTCCACTCCCCCCTCCACTCCTTCACTCCTCTCTCTTCCACTCCCTCTCCACTTCTTCCCACCACTTCTCCACTCCTTCTTCCACTCCCCCTCCACTTCTTCACTCCTCACTCTTCCATTCTTCCTCTCCACTCCCTCTTCCACTCCTCCATCTGGCCTAGCTGTGTCCTCCCTTTTCCTCCACCTCCTCTTCTCCTCCCCTTCTCCTAACTATCTCTTTCCTTTATTTCTCCCCTTCTCTCTCATACTTCCCATTCTCATTCTCCTATTCTTTTCCATTTCTTCTATTCTCTTTTCTCTTCTCTGCTTTCTCTCTTCGGCCCTTTACTTTCTCCCCCCCCCCCTCTCTCTCTCTCTCTCTCACCCCTAACCTACCCTGCCATTTCCTCCCCTCATCAACCCCCATATACCCCTACCCCTACCCTGACCCCTTGCTGGCATCTATCAGGTCTGCCCCTTAACTCCTCCACCCCTTACCCATTAACCCCCTTTAACATTATTCACACCCTTATTATTCCCTGACTCTTACCCTTTGTACTCGTTCCCATTGTATCCTCTGGTCCTACACCCTTTTTAATTTCACCCTTTGTATTCTTCTCCTTTGTATCTTAATATCACCCTTGTTTCCTACCCTTACTTCTCTCCCAGTCCACCCTTTTACCACTCTATACTCTTGCCCTTATCACTCTTATGTATACTCTTGCCCACTTGCCCCTGCCCTCACCCTTGACCTTTTGTTCTTTGTCCTCTTCATTAACCTTTGCCCTTCCCACTGACCTCTCTCTCTCTCTCTGACCTGTCTGTGTGTCTGTCTGTCTCTGTGCCTATCTCTCTCTCTGTCTCTGTCTCTGTGCCTTTCTCTCTCTCTGTCTCTGTGCCTCTCTCTGTCTCTGTCTCTGCTTCTGTGCCTCTCTGTCTCTGTGCCTTTCTCTCGCTGTCTCTGTCTCTCTCTGTCAGCTTCTCTCTGTCTCTGTCTCTCCCCAACCATCACCAAGATCTGACCTGACCTGCCCTGCCCTTCTGTCTACACTTTGCCCTTTCATATCTTCTCTTGCACTCCTCCCTTTTCCAAACCTCTCTCTCTCTCTCTATCTCTCTGTCTGTCTCTCTCTCTCTCTCTCTCTCTCTCTCTCTCTCTCTCTCTCTCTCTCTCTCTCTCTCTCTCTCTCTCTGCACACGCACACACACACACACACAAACACAATACGTAGTCGTAAATTTATAATTGATTTTTAAACAGGTGGTCTAGTCGAGAGATAGAGAGAGAGAGAAGGGGGAGTAGTTAATTAGAGTTAGCTTACTGAGAGGTGACTGAGGTGAGATGACGGGAGGAAGAGGAGGAGGAAGAAAATAACAATGAAGGTGAACTGAAGAAAATTGGAAACCGGTGGCTGGAATTAGTGACTCAGCGGGGTTAGTACTGGTATTTACAACATCCCCAAGAAAAAGAAGAAAACTCTAAGAGAACTTCTGGAGCCACAGTCACTAATTGGCACACCACACTGGCAGCTGCTGTACCCTAATGACCCTCAAGGCACGACACGACACGACACGACACGACACGACACGACAACACACAACACACACGACCCTCTGCTAACAACTCCACCCTCATCAATACACGACCCTCATCTAACGACACTACTCTCTACTAACAACACGACCCCCTTCTAACAACACGACCCTCTGCTAACAACACGACCCTCATCAACACACGACCCCATCTAACGACACTACTCTCTACTATAACAACACGACCCCTTCTAACAACACGACCCCATCTAACAACATGACCCTCATCTAACAACACGACCCTCATCTAACAACATTACCACCATCTAACAAAACGACCCCTTCTAATAATATGACTATTTCTATCAACACGACCCCATCTAAAAACACGACCTCCATCACTCAACACGACCATATCTAACAACACTTACATTATTTTACACTCTATATTTACTGTATTTATAATAGCCCTCGCCTTCATCTACATAGAGAAAAACATATATGCCTTCAGTCAAATCAATATTCCCATATAAATATTCCCCATCACATTTCCTCTCCCCACCTCGTTCACCTGCTAAATGTCTAAGCTAGTTAGTTCCCTTCACAATCATTCCCCTTTTCCCTTCCACAACCACCACCACCACCACCACGATTTATCACGACCACCACCACCACTACCACCACCACCACGACCATCATTTATCACGAGCGAGTATATCATCCACCCCCTACTTATATTATGCAGTATGGAACGGTGTCTTAATTTCTCCCTTCAACCACCACCACCACCTCCACCTTCTTCCCACACACCATTCACTAAGAACACACTAATACTACTGCACCTTTTCTTCTTCCCATCTTCCTACAAATTCTCTGTCTGTCTGTCTATCTCTCTGTGTGTCTGTCTATCTGTCTGTCTGTCTATCTCTCTGTCTGTCAGTCTGTCTATCTCTATATCTATCTCTGTCCATCTATCTCTCGATCTCTCTGTCTGACTAGCTCTCTCTCTGTGTATATCTGTCGGTCTGTATTTATTTGTCAGTCTAATTATCTCACACTCTCTCTTTCCCCACTAACTTTCCCCATTGCCTCGCCCACCAATTTCCCCACGAACCAACTGCTTAAACTCTCTCTCTCTCTTAAACTCTCTCTCTCTCTCTCTCTCTCTCGTCTCAATTCATATAGTAATTTCCCTGTAACCATATCTTGTGTAGTGTAATACCTCTCTAGTTCATTATTATATAAGTTTGTCATTTTTATATATGTAATTTGATATAATATATATTGTACAATGTTTGCCGCTCATGCTTGAGCGTAATAAATTAATCAAAACAAAAATCTCTCTCTCTCTCTCTCTCCCTCTGTCTTTCACACGTTCGGGCTATAATTAGTGTCATTTTCTCCTGAAGGTCGTGTTTTGGGCTAGTATTTTGGGCGACTCTTTCCTCACGCCCTCCCTCTCACGCTTTCACACAAACACACACACACAATTTTTTCTCTACCTTTCTTTTCCATTCCATCACATCTCCCCTTTCGTTCTCCTCCCCTCCCTTCTTTCTTTTCCCCTCTTCCCTCCTCCTTCCCTCTCCTCTCTTCCTCTTTTCCCTCTCCTCCCTTCCTCTCCTCTTTTCCTCTTCTCTCCTCCCTTCCTCTCCTCTTTTCCTCCTCTTTGGATATCGTTCTCAATCTTAACCAAGAGAGTTATGTTGCATACGGTACAGGTTTTGACTCTCCTCTCTCCTCCTACACCCTCCTTTACCTCCACCTTTCCTCCCTCCTCTGTATCTTCTGTCTCTGTCTCTATCTCTTTACATCATAATTCTCCATATTTCTCTTTCATCTCTGTGACCTAACTCTCGACCTACCTACAGTATCCTCCCCTAATCTCGCCCATCCCCTGCCCTCCTTCCTCCACCTCTCTCTCTCTCTCTCCACCTTCCTTCATCCAGTTCTTTCCCTCCACCTCACCATCCTCTTCCTCTCACTTTCTCAATCCTGTATAAACCCAACCCAGCCCCAACCACTTCCCCCCCATCTTCCACCATCTCGATGCCCTGTCATGACCTTCTTTGCCCTGCCCTGCCCTGCCCTGCCCTGCCTGACCTACTCTTCCCAGTTCATCCATCTCTCCTGCCCTGACTTGCCCTGACCTGCATATTAACTCCTCTGTTCAATACCCCTCTTCCATTCTATCTTCTTTCCTTCCTTTCTTCCCCTTTCATTACCTCCCCCTTCCCCTCTTCTGACCTGACCTGCATTGACCTGCCCTGACCTGCATGCTAACTCCTCTGTTCAATACTGCTCTTCCATCATATCCCATCCTACCTACCTTCCTTCCTTCCCCCTCCATTACCTCCTCCTTTCCTGACTTATGACCTGCCCTGACCTGTGACCTACACTCCCCTGGTCACGTGGTGTGCAATTTACAACACAGAGATACCGATCTACTTCACACAGGTTCAGTTTGCACTCAAGAGGGAAGGGGAAAAGGCCACAAGCAGAGTAGAGGTGGGTGGGTGGGTGGGTCGTGATGTATGTATGTGCAGTGGTGGAGAGATGTGGTGCAGAGATGTGGAGGAGAGTGGAGAGATGTGGAGGAGAGTGGAGGGTGGGGGAGGGAAGGGGGGGAGAGTGGAGGGTAAAGGAGGGTGGGGGAGAGTGGAGGGTGAAGGAGAGACGTGGAGGAAAGTGGAGAGAGGGGGAGAGGATGATGAAGTAGATGAGGAGAGAAGATAATATATAATGAAAAAGAGAGAAAAGTGTGGAAGAGTAAAGAATGCAATATACGTGTGTGTGTGTGTGTGTGTGTGTGTGTGTGTGTGCGCCCCTAACTCCATCTAGGGACGAAAATCCGCAAGTGACCAAGCCAAAAAGTCACGACCATCTCCTCACGAACGACCCTCTCACGACCTACTTATTATTTGTATTCATAATTATAGTGTCTGTCAAGTTACATTTATTACTATTGGGAGGTCTATGTATGTACTGTAGTCTGTTGTTTGCGGTGTATGTAGTCTGTTATTTGCTCCTGGACTAGTTTGGAGGAATCAGTAGCACTCCATATTCATTATCTCCACCCCCTCTCTATGCTTGCCAGGTAGGGGGTGGGTAGGAGAGTTTTTTTTTTTTTTTTTTTTTTTTTTTTGGGTGGGGGAAAAGGTATGGGGTTGAGTGAGGGAAGGGTAGTGTGGGTGGTGAGGGGTGAGTAGGTATGTGTGTGAGAGGAGGTGAGTGTATGAGTGAGTGAGTGTGTGGGTGTGTGGGTGAGTGAGGAAAGTGAGGAGTATGAGAGTGGGAAAGAGAGTGGGTAGGGGGATGAGTAAATGAGTGGATGTAAGGTAGGCTAGTGAATGGAGGAGTAAGGTGTGTGTGTGTGTGTGTGTGTGTGTGTGTGTGTGTGTGTGTGTGGGTGAGTGGGGGGGGGGTCGGGAGGGAATTTACGTGACTCTGGATTTTGCACGCACGCTCCTCTGGTTATTTACACACACACACACACACACACACACACACAGAGACTGGTAATTTACACGTCATTGAATATTTTGCACGCATCATGGTATTATTTATGCACATTATCGCAGATGGTGTGATTTTCTATGTCTTGTGGATTATTACACAACATGGGGACTAAACTGGTAAATACACACACACACACATTACTGGTAAATAATCACACATAAACACACACGCATTACTGGTAAATACACACACATAAACACACACATATTACTGGTAAATAAATCACACACACATATTACACACATGTTACTGGTAAATATACACACAGATACATGTACACACACACACACACACACACACACACACACACACAAGGGTAGGTAGGTAAGGTACGTAAGGTAGGTAAGGTGGGTAGGTAGGTAAGGTGGGTAGGTAGGTAAGGTACGTAAGGTAGGTAAGGTGGGTAGGTAGATAAGGTAGGTAGTTAGGTAGGTAGGTAAGGTAGCGTTTTCATACGGCTATCTACAGATGCCATCTCTAACCTCTCTATTAGCTTGAGAGAGAGAGAGAGAAAGAGAAAGAAAGAGAAAGGAAGAGAGAGAAAGAGATAGATAAAGAGATATAGATAAAGAGATAAAGATAAAGAGATAAAGATAAAGAGATAGAGAAAGAGAGAGAAAGAGAGAGAGAAAGTGAATGAGACAGAGACAGACAGACAGACAGAGGTAAAAACACAAAGTAAGGAATCAAAGAAGGGAAAGGAAAATATCCAATAAAGGGGCGAGAAAGAAAGCCATGGAAAGAGAAGGGAAAGGAAAGGAAGATATAAAGGAAAATATAATGTAGGGGTGAGAAGGGAGGAGGTGGGAAAGGAGAGGACAGATGGGTTGGCATTGGACGAGGGAAGGGGGTGGAAAAGGGAAGGGGGGGGGGTGGAAAAGGGAAGGGGGGGGGTGGAAGAGGGAAGGGGGGGGGTGGAAGAGGGAAGGGGGGGGGTGGAAGAGGGAAGGGGGGGTGGAAGAGGGAAGGGGGGGTGGAAGAGGGAAGGGGGGGGGTGGAAGAGGGAAGGGGGGGGGTGGAAGAGGGAAGGGGGGGGGGGTGGAAGAGGGAAGGGGGGGTGGAAGAGGGAAGGGGGGGGTGGAAGAGGCAACGATGAAGGAGAGATAGGACGGTTTAAGTTTCACGAGAGAGAGAGAGAGAGAGAGAGAGAGAGAGAGAGAGAGAGAGAGAGAGAGAGAGAGAGAGGTGACCACATTATATTCTGGAAGATATTAAAGGGATGAACATACGAAGAGGGAGAAAGAGTGTAAGGAAAAAAACTAGAAATATATTGATTACACTTACACACACACACACACACACACACACACACACACTACAGCACGACTACAAAACCTTGACCTAAGCTGTAAACAGAAGGAAGGTCACGAGAGACAAGGAGAGGGGGGGGGGGGGGTTGGGGGAGTAACACGAAGTTGCTTGTACAAATAAATAAATAAATGTATAAATATATGTTTCTGTTTACAACCTGAGATGGGGTCGTGTGTGTTTTTTTTTTTTTTTTTTTGTTAGTTGATAGTGGTGGTGATAGTGAAAGAAAATAATAATAGAAGAAATAGTGAAAGAAATGAAAGAGTTGTGGATGAAAGAGAAATGAAGGGAGGAATAGAAGGAGGAGGAGGAGAAAAAGGAGAAGAAGAGGAATGAAGATTTGGAGAGAAGAAAAATGGAGAATTGGAGAGAAGAAAAATGGAGAATTGGAGGAGTGAAAATAATGGAGGACAGGTTTTTGGCGTGATGTGTCCAGTAGCGGAGTTCATGTTTCTCACCTCCACCCCCCACCCACCCCATCCACACACTACCTCCTTCACCATCACCCCTACCCCTTCCATCCTTCCTCCTTCACTATCACCCCTACCCCCATTCCACTGCCCCCTACCATTTTCTTCATCTCTCCTACCCCCTTCCACTTCCCCCCTTCTTCACCATCACCTCTACCCTCTTCCACTTCCTCACCCTCACCCTCACCCACCACCCTGTTCACTGAAAAGCTAATCTCATCTTTCAGTTCCACCTCTTCTCTTCTCTTCCACCCACCCTCCCACTCACCCACCCACCCGACCCCTTCAGGACAAAGAGGGCCTCACACACTCATCTCACCTTCACCCCCCGCCCCCCACCTTCATCTCACCTTTACCTCCACCCCTTCCACCCTCATCCATCCACCCACCCACCTCTCTCAACACACACACAGACACACAAAAGATACAATGATGTGTTCACCCCATCTCCACCTTTTACACCTTTTATCATTCCTCTCACCTTCTCCCTTTCACACTATTCAATTTAACAGATAGGAAAGGGAGTACACTGTTGGGGAAGGGGAGGAGTAAAAGAGGAGGACATAAAGAAGGGACAGGGAGGTGAAGTAAAGGAGATAGAGAGGAAAAGGAATAACGAAGAAGGGGGGGAAGGTGAAGAGAAGGATAATAGGTGTAGAGAATGGGTAAAAGTAGAGGAGAGGTAGAATGGGATAGAGAAGAGGTATAGTAAAGGAAGATGAGGAAAGAAAAGTACCATGTTTGTAAAGTGTTGTCATCAAGTGTAAATATAAAAAAAAATCATGGAGATAAGGGGAATTTATTTTTCCTTTCTTTTATTTTCTTACCTTTTTTTTTTTTTTATAGAGGAAAGACTACAGAAATTCCCCCCTGTTGAGGCAAATGAGGCGTGACACTCCCTGATAACCGACACTCGACCAAGATTTTTCTCCAAGGTGCATGTGGTCCCCAGGGGAGGAGGGGAACACACAAACAGCCCCATGGACGGTCCTTCAACATAAGATTAAGACATATCCTTCCTTCAACATAATCCTTCATGAGCGAGGACGGCAGAAAAACAGTCAAAATAATCGACATCACTATAATAACTTCATCTAAATCAACATAAATCTTTCTGTACGAGCACCACCACCTTGCAATAGTGAAGAGGCAGTGTGTAGTTGACCTTGCTGTAACTAGAGTGTGGTAAGCTACTGTAACTACCTATACATTCTCTCACATAGCCGTACAGTCACGATCAAAAGTCTGAAGCATTGGGGAGAATGGAGTATAGATAGCTATTTGCATTAATCTAAAAAAAAAAAAAAAAAAGTAAGAGATGCAAAGATCCATAGTTTCGAATTATGTTTAGGCCACTTTATCTTAAGGTGTTGGAGGGCTGTTGAATGTAATTATTGTTGTACTGTATGATAAAGAGTGTGTGTCTACAGTATAAGATGTTATGGTAACCTTGCATTAGAGAGAGGGAATTATTGTGGCTGCCTGTACCTCAAAAAATGACCTGAGGAAGAGCTAGTAGTGTTCTTTGGGGGTTACCTTTCAACGCACGGGCTTGTGGTCAGGTGGAAGGCTTGTGGTGTGTGTGTGTGTGTGTGTGTGTGTGTGTGTGTGTGTGTGTGTGTGTGTGTGTGTGTGTGTGTGTGTGTGCGTGTGTGTGTGTGTGTGTGTGTGTGTATGTGTGTGTGTATGTGTGTGTGTATGTATGTGTGTGTGTGTATACTGTATGCATGTATGAACTGTATATATGTGTGTACTGTACCGACAATAATGGTAGGACGAATGATTTACCAAACCTTGAAGCCTCTCCCTTTATTAGACTCCACTCCCTCCCTCCTCTCATAATATACAAGGGAAAATGCATATAGTGTTTACATTTAAGGTGCACACAACAGTTAAGAGGTAGGTTGCATGTATAGCCTTCCCTTCTTTACCACTTCAACTAAAATTATCACACTTTCCTTCGCTCTCTTGTCATGTTTATGCTTCCTCCGTTCTCCAGCCAATCCTGAGAGGGTTCTAGGATTCCCCACACAATATCAGAAAGGATTTTAATGTGGCTGGAGAACGAAGGACGGATGAAAGAAGTGACAGTGAGAGGGAAGCTTTTATCTCGACTTGCCCGGGTCAATGTCCACGTTTGTTGTGTCAAGGAGGGTCAGAGGTCAAGGGGGAGTGGCAGCTGGGTGGGGTAAGAGGGGGGGGGGGTGAGGAGGGGAGAGGAGTGAGGTGAGGAGAGGGGGTGTTTATGTGGGTAGAGGAGAGAGAGAGAAATATACGAAGGGTAGAAATGGGAGATGAAAGACGGGGAGAGTTAGAGGATGTAAAAAAGAGAAGGAGAGGTGGAAAGGGAGGAAGAAGATGAGTAAAGGATAGACTGAAAGAGAGGAAACAAAAGAGTAGATGATAAGAGGAGGAGGGGGGTGGAAGAAGAGGCGAAGAAAGGTGAAGAGGAGAAAGAAAGAACAGGTGGAGGTTGGAAGAATAGGAGGGAGTAAGAGAAGGGGGTTGGAGAGGGATAGGAAGAATAGGAAGTGGTAGGGGGAGGGGGTAAGGTAGAGGGGACGAGGAGGGGGGACGAGGAGGGGGGTAAGGGGAGGGACATCAGGTGACTGCCACTGACCCCTTCAGTCTGTGACGAAAGTTGTGGAGGCGGCTCCCTTTGTCCCCTTCCCTCCCCTTGCACCCCCCCAGGTCAACGCTCGCCCCCGGACACAACCCCGCCCCCCTCCCCCATACCGCCCGCCTCTTCTTATATCCTCACTCATAACTTATACCAACACAAATAGTCTACACTCACACTCATACTTTATTACACTTCACTTTATAATAAACTAAAAGAGTATCCTCTTGAACTTATCTTTATATATTATATATATATTTTATATATCAATATAATTTAAAATAGATTGTATATTATATGAATTATACTTTATATACCGGTATAGCCTGTATGCCGAAGTTATGTTCTCTTAAAAGAATTTCAAACTTTTTTGTTTAATTGGTATCTTAGGCCTAACACACTACACACCCCTAGGCCTTGTGAGTGGTTAGTGAAAGCTTTATCAACCTGTCGCATTAGACAGTAATCCGTTGCTTTCTAATCAGTAACTATGAATAACAGTAATTAAAACCAGCAACATAACCACTCATGCAAACATCAACACTCATGAAAACACAAAACCCATGAAAACATAAAACCCATAAAAACAAACACTCATGAAAACATAAAAAAAACATAAAAACATAAACACTCATGAAAACATAAAACACAAAAACAAACACTCATGACAACATAAAACTCCAATACCGGAATATGAGAGTTATTTCAGAAGGACACACCAGCCAAAGCTTATCACCAACAACAAACACTAAACAACAAACAGATTCATAACGTTGTACTGCAGTTACGTAGTCTTACATTTCCTATAATATATTAGACCCTCGAAAACAACAGCTTGTGTACGAATTTTTGTGACCAACAGTACATACATTATTTCTCAGCAATTATCATACCCACATGAAAAAAATACAGTACCTCCTGAGCACTAAAATATTATCGTCAATTATTTATCAGCAGCATAAAGACACACAGATGGTACCGGTAGAAAAGGTTATTGTTGTTGTTGTTGTTCAAAGCAAGTAGCCAACCACGATAATACATTTGAGGAGAGGATGGGGGGTATGAGTGAGGGGGGTATGAAGGATGAAGGAGGGGCGGGGGGAAATCTATAGCCAAACGAACAATGGGCGCTAGTCGTGGGGTAATGAGTGTGTGTATGATGTTGGGAGGAGTGTGTGTGTGTGTGTGTACGTGCCTGTGTGTGTACGTGCCTGTGTGTGCGTGTGCGTGTGCGTGTGCGTGTGCGTGTGCGTGTGCGTGTGCGTGTGCGTGTGCGTGTGCGTGTGCGTGTGCGTGTGCGTGTGCGTGTGCGTGTGCGTGTGTGTGTGTGTGTGTGTGTGTGTGTGTGTGTAGGACCACCACTGCGTTCCAAATCAACCCCACCCCCATATGAACCAACCACACCCTTCCTCCTTCATTACACTTTCCCTTCTCCAATTTACCTTTTCTCATATACGACACTTCACCCTTCTACCCTTTCCAAATACCACACTTACCACATCTCTCCTTCCTACTTCGCAACCACACACCACACTACACTACACCCACTCACCACATCCCATACCATAACATCACAACACATCACACACCCCTACACAACTTCCTCTCCCAAATCAATCCACAACAACCGCCTCCCTCTCCCCCTCCCACACCTCTCCCAAATCAATCCACAACAACCGCCTCCCTCCCCCGTCCCACATCTCTCCCAAATCATCTATCCCCCACATTAGCCCCCTCTCTCCCCCTATCCATCACGCCCCCCCTCCCCACCCGTCCATAACAGGCTTAGAGTAAAAGGACAGGCCAGAAGGGAATTAGGCCCCCTCTCTTAAGCTTGGCAAATCTGACAGATCCTGACAGAGTGGGCGGGGGCGGACGGATGGGCGGCCTCAGGGGATTATGGTTGGTTGTGGAAGTGGGGGTGAGGGTGGTGGTGTGGGGGAAAGAGAGGTTTGGGTGATGGTGGTGTGGGAGAAAGAGAGATGTGGATAATGGTGTGAGAGAAAGAGAGGTGTGGGTGATGGTGGTGTGGGAGAAAGGAGGGAAGGAGGAGGGGAATGGTGTGAAAGAATGAGAGGAGTGAATGATGGTGAATAGAGAGAATGGGGGTGGGGGGTAGTGAAGGTAGAGTGGATGGCGATATTTTGATGGTGGAGTGGATGGTGAGGGTTTGAGGGTGGAGTGGATGGTGATGGGTGGATGAGTGAAGCGAGAGTGTGAAGGAGGATGTGTGTGGTGATGGCAGTGGTGCAAAGAAGTGTTTATGAGCATAGTGTGTGTGTGTGTGTGTGTGTGTGTCGTACCTCATTGTGTATATTTCAGCCACCATAAATGCCCCCCTCCCCCCCCCCCTCTATTTTCCGTTATCAATACCTATACCACCATTATTACCATCACCATTAATACCTTTTCACCACCATTACCACCATTACTATCAACACCACCACCATAACACCCACCACCACCACCATCATAGGGCCTTTTAGCGTCATCACTATCACCACCACCATCATTATCACCACCATCACCACCACCATTTGCTGCCATTTCTATCACCAAGGTAACGTTTTGGGAAATAGCGTGCAAGAGAGGGAAATAAAGTAGGAGAGGGAGGGAAAGGAAGAGGGAAGGAAGAGGAAAGATTGGGTAGCATTAATTAAGGGGAGATTTTTTTGGTATTAGTGGGGGATCTGTTTCGTGGCTTAGTTTGGAGGAATCATAGACCTTCCATTTCACCAACTTGAGAATCTGCCCTTAATGTAAGCAGGGAAGGAAGAAGAATGGAGGAAGAAAGGAAGTAGGAAGGAAAGGAAGGCAGGCTTGATAGAAAGTAATGAAAGTGGAGGAGGAAGGGAAGTGGAGGAGGAAGGGAAGTGGAGGAGGAAGGGAAGTAAAGGAGGAAGGGAAGTGGAGGAGGAAGGGAAGTGGAGGAGGAAGGGAAGTGGAGGAGGAAGGGAAGTGGAGGAGGAAGGGAAGTGGAAGAGGAAGGGAAGTAGGAGGGAAGTGAGGAAACTTGCCTGCCTTGCCTTGCCTTGCATCGCCTCACCAGTTACCCAGCCACCCATACATCCTCTCTTCACTCCCACTCCCACCTCAACACCCATCCACACCATCCACCTTTCTGATTCAACACTCCACCCCTTACTCTCTCATCCAACCCTCTCCCTCCCTCCCTACTCATCTGATTCACCACCCTACCTTCCCTCTCTTTTTTGTGTCCTCTATCTCTCTCTCTCTCTCTCTCTCTCTCTCTCTCTCTCTCTCTCTCTCTCTCTCATCCTTCCCAACAGGCTACTCCCTCCCTCTGACTCACAGCTCTTCCCTTCCCTCCCTCAACTTCTATCTCCTTCCTGTCCCCCTCACTCCCTCCTCTCCCTCCTTCCTCTCTCCCTCCCTCAGTCTGTCTTTCGATCATTCCTCTCTCCCTCCTTCAGCCTGCCTCTCCTTCCTTCCCCACTCCCTCATTCTATCTCATCTGGTCGGATTTCCAATATTAATATTCATAATTGGCAAAGAAAATCCCACAACATGAATTATACTTTAGAGAAGCTACACAAAACCAAACATATCCCACACCTCAAACACACAACCAAACCAACCACACCTAACCAAACAAAAAAACACGCACAGAGCCCCAAACAAAAACCAAACACACCCACAATTTAATTAAACATACCCACATTTCAAGACATACCAATCAAACCCAACCAAACCAACACAAAGCGTCAAACAAGTGGCATTTACAAGTGAAAGCCCAGAGTCACATCACCCTCATTCTACCTCATCGCGTAATGCAAGCTCACTCGCCAGACCACCCTATTCACTTCACTCAATCCGTAATTAAAAGTGGTCGCTCCACTCTGCAACCTGTCATTAATATGGTCTCCTTCCTCAACCACTACTGCCCACCTTGGTTTCTCACTCTCTACTTGATTAAGGGACTTTGTGATGTTGTCAGAAAATTGGACGTAAAAGAGTCCTTCAAATATCACCACGAAACACTAGTCTATATAGAAGGAGCTTGTTTCGTGGCATAATCGGGAGGAATCAGAAGCCACCGAGTCTCGTAAACAATCACAGGGTCCTAAAGGGGAGACAAACTGATGTGGGATTTTGAAGGGAAACTAGATTATATTTTTATTTATTTGAAGTTCATTTAACCGGGAGAAAGTACAGTACACCAAATCTCTTCTCTGAGTGATGTGGTTTATAGATAACGTTTCGAGTACAGACACGAGCACTAATAAGTAAACAGCCTTGGTTGAAGCTTTGAACACTTCAATTCACCAACGTAGCAATTCCAATGGAGATCTTATTGTGCATTTATTTATTGTCTCTCTATAGGTATTCCAAGCACACCTGAATACTTATTATTGTTCGTGACTGTACATTCCAGTGTTTATGAGTTGCAGATAAGATGTAAATGGACCGCTTTAAACCACCTTCAAAACACACCACCAACCAGCCCTCGGAAATGAACCCCTTCAAAACACACCACCACCAACCAGCCCTCGGAAATGAACCCCTTCAAAACAGACCACCACCAACCAGCCCTCGGAAATGAACCCCTTCAAAACAGACCACCAACCAACCAGCCCTCGGAAATGAACCCCTTCAAAACAGACCACCAACCAACCAGCCCTCGGAAATGAACCCCTTCAAAACAGACCACCACCAACCAGCCCTCGGAAATTACGGTTGCCGCGGAATTAGTCAACAGGAAGACAAGACAACATTCTTATAGTGAGTAATATTATGGCAGGATTGGACGTCATCTCAAGGACTTCCTTCCTAAATTACTTCCGCTCGCTTCCCCTCACACAGTGTTGGTGAATGGGGGAGTCCTTCAAGGGGAGAATCTCTTTTTGGTGTCTTAAAAGGCAAAGGGGAAGAATCTCTTGTTGGTGAATGGAAGGGGAGGGAGGTACAGTTGCGGACAAAAGTTCCTTACCACTTGGTCATTTCTAAACTCGGATATTATTGGACAGATTTTGATGCTGTAGTTTTGTAGTGGCATGGATGTGTATATGTACATGCAGTATACACATACATGCCACCACAAAAATACTCATAGCATCAAATTCTGTCTGAAAATATACGAGTTTAGAAACGAGTAGGTGGTAAGAACTTTAGTCCACAACTGTACGTATAATTCTAAAGGAGACAATCTCTTGTTTACCATATTTGGGGAGCTACTAATCCTCCAAACTAATCCTGGAAACAGACAACCACAAAGTTACTAATGTACAGTATATAAGTGAATTTGTTTCGTTGACATAGTTTGGAGGAATCAGAAGCCCTCCAAATAAACATTACGAGATTCACTTCTCAACGCTGTGCAAAACTACGAGTAAACATTTTGCCATCAGTATCTCTTAAGCCCATCTGGATATATCTGACAACCACAATATATCTTTACTTCAGTAGATTCCAACATAATTTCTCAAGGGAAGGAGAGAAAGCATATTTGTGACTGGATGGAGTAACATGGCGTCATCTTGCCTTCATTCATACAGTCTTTCCACTTCTATGCCTTGATATACCGTGAATAAAGAGATAATTTGGGAATGTTAAACCACTACACGTGTTTACATGCTGTCAGATAGAAAATTTCTCCATGTTGGAAAAGAAAGGCACGTTCAGTTTTCCCAGAATTATCTTTTAAATCCTGAATGAAGCCAAAAAAAGACATAAAAAATGGGATGATGATGTATATGTACCTGGTTTATTGTGTGAGAGAGAGAGAGAGAGAAAGAGAGAGAGAGGAAAAATGTACCCCTGATACTGACAAGATAATCTACATGTAATCAATTTTTTTTCTCGGCCAGCAATCTGCGTACTGGAAAAATTCTGACAACCTGACCAGAATATCTTCATTATTAGTGGGGTGGGGCCTCGTGGTCAAACTGTAGGGTGAATGATCCCTCCAAACCATGCCAGGAAACAGCCTTCTTCACTATGGGAGTAGGGGATTAGTTTTGGAGCCTAGTTTGGAGGCATCAGGTTCCATCCACTTGGCCCTTAGAAGATAACATAATTAATTATATACTTATACTACGTTAGAGCAGCTGGGAACACTACTTATGGGCTCATTGAAATCTACCCTAACATTTGGGATAACTACCTAAAGTATTGAAATCTCTTATACTGGGTTTGGATTATTACCTAAGAAGCATTGAAATTTCCCATACCAGCTTGGATTACTACCTAAGGAACATCGAAGTCACCTCATCTTCGTCGACACTTCACAGTTTTAATTACAATAAGTGGGTAGGCTATATAGAACATTGTTTTGGGTGGTAAATCTGGAGTAACTGATTCCTCCAAACTATTCCAAGCAACAGGATACCATTATTTATCGTCATCTGGGTCTGTTTCCTGGCAAACTATTGGGGGAATCAAGGCAGTCTAATCTATCGAAAGTATTACTACTATCCCTTAATATAGAGCTTTCCCCAGCAGCATCTCCCAGTTCTTTTCTCTGGTGTCTTCTCTTAAATCACACATCATCAACAACAACAACAACAACTCCCAATCCGTCTTCCCATCAACGTGCCTCTACTTTCTCCCAATCTATGTCTCCCCAACCAACCTTCTCCCAGTCATCATCACCTCCATATATTAGTTCTCACTATGGAGGTCCCTAAACTCTCTCTCTCTCTCTCTCTCTCTCTCTCTCTCTCTCTCTCTCTCTCTCTCTCTCTCTCTCAACGGACGGACATACCTGACTGAGTTTCGACTGTGTGTGTGTGTGTGTGTGTTGGTTGACTCCCATTACTGTCGTCAGGGTTATTCCCTCGTCAGCGTCACGGAGGAAGGGAAGGGAAGGGAAGGGAAGGGACGTGAGCAACACAAAGCAGCTTCCCTTCATCCTTCAAACTTTCACAGTATAATACGATTAACAAACTTTCTCCAAGTTTTCCCTCTGTCCATTATCAGACTATATGATAAGCTAAGATATTGAGTTTTATGTGCGAATAAATAAATAAATAAATAAATAAATAAATAAATAAATATATATATATATTCCCACGAACGAGTTGATGCAGGAGAGAGAGAGAGAGAGAGGAGTCATGGCGGTGAACTTGTATCCGGTGTTGGAGTGTGTGGGACTCCCCGCTTGGCTGCCCACTACACACACACACACACACACACACAGGGACACCCCAAGACCCTGGGACACACTCACTCATGAACACAACACACACCGTGACTCATTCAGACCCTCATTGCGTCTGGTACTCATTCATACCTTTCTGGAGCTCATTGTTTCATTCACTTTCACACCCTCACCCACTCATTGACTCCCTCATTCACCCACTCACTGACTCTCATTCACTCACTCTTCATGGGCTCAGATTTAATACTCATTGAAATTCTATTACTGTATTAATAAATTTTGAAAACTAAAACTCAGTCAATCATATACAGTATAACATAAAATAAGAGATATGTCATATAAAAGTAGGTTCCGTATTTACTCAGAATTTATTTCCTTCTCAATCGCTTTGATTCTACTGCAAATCATGTTACAGTATGTGGACACGATAAAAAATCTTGCAGTAGGTGAATGAAAGAGAGCCATTTCAGTGATTACTATGAACCAAACTATACAGAGACCAATAACAACTATAAGTCTAGTTTCGCATCATTTCTCAAGGCCTGAATAATCATAAATCTCATATAGGTGTTGCAAGCCTACTATTGTACAAGGAAGGAGTCACTTAGGAGTGTACAAATGTCAAAATCTAACCACTCAGGCCCTTCATGTTACTATATCTATCTCTTACAGTGCCACAAACGTCACGGTGTACGACTATTCGATCATACAGACGACCGAACGACCGACCGACTACTGGAACGCGACCAAAGACTTGAAAATAATGGTATCCAGATAATATAACCCATTAATTTGAGAGGGTGAGTGGTGGAACTGGTCTCTGTCTATCTACTACAGGCAGCCAAGTTCCAGAATGCTAATGGAGTATCTAGTAATGACATACGTAGGGGGGAGAGTTGTAGAAGGGAGATTTGGTGGTGGTGAAGGGAGAGGAGAATAGGGTTAGGAGGGAAAGGTGGTGTGGATGGGGTTTGGTGGTGATGTGGATTGGAGAGGAGTTAGTTGGAAAGTGGTAAAGAAGTAATAAAGAAGGGGAGAGGAGTTTTGGGAGGGAGGAGGAGATGGTGGTAGTGGTGATGGTGAGGGGAGAAAGGTTTTGGGAGGGATAGGTGATGGTGGTATGTGGTTGAGAGAAGGGAGGGGTTCATACAATAATTATATCCTGTGTGAAGTGGTGGTGTTCTTGGTCACGGTAAATACCAACTAACCAACACACCAACCAACCAAAACACCTCACGCTACACACCAACACTAGCGTCAGGACACACCCATCCACACGCCAACACACCAAATATAGTTACACACACGCCAACACATCTAAAGTTAACACACCTTATGTTTAGTTACACACACGTTAACACATCTAAAGTAAACACACCTTATGTTTAGTTACACACACGTTAACACACCTCAAGTTTAGTTACACACACACACACACACACACGGTACACTGGATAATGTTTATGTAGTCTATTTAGATAGCATTATATTTTCAACATCCCGTCTGTTGTTGATAGGTCTCTAACTCTCCAGTCCACGCCCTCACTAACGTCCAACCAACCACCATGACGCCCAGGTTCGTCACGCCCCCTACGCTTCTACTAAAACAACACCCATAATTTAAAAAAAAATCATCCCACAAAAATGTACAAACTGAACAACAAATTATTCAGTAATCGTTCTCTCTCTCTCTCTCTCTCTCTTTCTCTCTCTCTCTCTCTCTCTCTCTCTCTCTCTCTCTCTCTCTCTCTCTCTCTCTCTCTCACACACACACAAATTTGGCAAATGATTACGGTATTTTGATTCCTTTTCCTCAACTCATACATAACCTCAACAAAAACAACAAAAATAGAATCACCATCGAGTCCCGAAAAACAAAAACTGGTACACACGAGTTTGGCAGATAGATATTTACGGTACATACCTTGTTTCTTTTTCTGCTCTACCTGTACGTCCACCACCAATCTCTGACCACCCTCTACCTCTACCTCTACCTCTACTTGTCCTTCTACCTCTACCTCTACTTGTCCTTCTACCTCTACCCACTCTCTACCTCTACTTGTCCTACTACCTCTACCTCTACTTGTCCTTCTACCTCTACCCACCCTCTACCTCTACTTCTACTTGTCCTTCTACCTCTACCCACACTCTACCTCTATTATTTTTCTATCCCTTAACTCACAACCACACAAAAAAAATAACAATAATAATTCACCCCCACAACCACGACAAAAATAACAAAAACAATTATTAATCTCCTCAACCTCAATAAAATACAGAAAAATAATAATCTCCATCGGCCTTCAAACAAACAAACAAACAAACAAATAAACAAACAAACAAATAAACAAACAGGTAATAAACAGGAGAGTTGGAGGTAACAAATCTTTACCCTGTTTTTTTTATTCCTACTTCCCTCTTTGCCGCCTCAGCCACCGCCACCGACCGACCAACCCACCAACTTCCGCCGCTCTGCTAGACTGCTGATGGGGTTGCCGGGGGGAGTAGGCCAGTAGTGCACACCCACCACCAATTGCCGACCACACACACACACACACACACACGCCATTCCTTCCTACACATCCAACATCACACACACACACGCTCACGAACAGACATACACACACACACACACACACACACGCCATTCCTCCCTACACACACATACACACACCCACCACCATTTGCCGACTACACATACACACACACAAGCCATTCCTCCCTACACACCCAACGCCACACACAAGCGCGCACGAACATACAGTACAGACACACACACACACACCCATGCCATTCCTTCCTACAAACCACACACACACACCATTCAACTGCAATCTGATAATTATATACTGTACCAACACACACACACACAAACTGGCAACATTACTAATACAAAAAAAAGTACCAACACAATAACCAACTTCGGATGTTAATTGGTGGTTTGCAGTTATCAATACAATTACGTATGAAGTTAAATATTTCTAAAATTTCTAGAGAATAATTATGAAGATGTAACAAAATCAGTTAAGGTTAAGCTGGGAGTAATTTGCAACAGTTTATTTCCAGGACACAGGTACAGTCTCGAGCACTAATAAGTATATTCAGGTGTGCTTCGAAAGTAAATAAATGCACAATAATAAGACCTTCATTGGAATTAGTTCGTTGGTGAATTGGACAGTTCAAAGCTTCAACCAAAACTGTATACTTATTAGTACTCGTGACTGTACATAGGCTATATACACACTAACACTCTTCACAGCCTAATAACTCTCCTTCCTTCCACCTATATAGGTTGGACTACTCTGACCATAGACTCTGACACTCTGCCTCTTGTGCTTGTGTCCCCCCCCCCCTATCATTCAGCCACCTCCCACCTCTCCCCACCCCCTCTCCCTTCTCTCCCTTCCCCCTATAGCTCCCAACACCAGTCGTTCTCCCAATGTCATAATTTAGTGTTTTATGACCCTCGTTAAAATGACACCTAAATGACTACCATTATTAAAAATATTGCTGATGGTGCTACCTTGCTTTGTATTCCACCTGTCCACTACCAACACCACCCAAAAACAACAACAACACCACCAACAAAACAAGACACTTTAAAGAGACAGGAAGGCATTTGCGAACAAAGACAGTAAATTTCCCCCAACATTACTCTGCTGTCAGCTGAGCACACACCACCACACCACACCACACTACACTACTCACAAAACTTTCGCCTAAAACACCTCTGTAATCGCTCAACTATACTTGGAGGGAAGTCTGGTATAAAAAAAAAAGTACACACACCTACACCTACTAATCATAAAACACTTGCATTGTGTGTGTGTGTGTCTTTTTGTCTTTCACACACACACACACACTTGCACACCTACTGATCATACCACACTTGCTTCTTTTGTGTGTGTATGTCTTTTTGTCTTTCAAACACACACACTGATCATATCACACTTGCTTCTTTTGTGTGTGTGTCTTTTTGTCTTTCACACACACACACACCTACTGATTATACCACACTTGCTTCTTTTGTGTGTGTATGTCTTTTCGTCTTTCTCACACACACACACAATGATTATATCACACTTGATTCTTTTGTGTATGTGTCTTTTCGTCTTTCACACACACAATGATCATACCACACTTACATCTTCTGTGTGTGTGTGTGTGTCTCCGTCATTTACACACACACAAATACACACAATGATCATTTCACACTTACTACTTCTGTGTGTCTCTCTTTCTCCTTTCACACACACAAACACACACACACACACACAAAAAAAAAAGAGTTTGTGGCAGTGGTGCTTAACGAGGCTATTGTTTAACTTGACACAACAATGAAATGCATGGCTAAACGATGTGAGTTGCCTGCTGGTTACTTAATTAGGCTTGGAATATTCTACTCACCAATCTTTTTTTTTTTTTTTTCATTTTTCTTTTGATAATTTCGGCAATTTTCTACACCTGTCTTTACATAATTTTCCGCTTGAGTATAAATTTCTTTTTTTTCTTATGAGCAATTTTTCCAACACGTGGTTTTATTTAGGGGGACATTTTATTGAGGGGGTGTTGGATAAATTTGGTGCAGCTGAATCAATCCTCCAAACTATTCCAAGCAACAGAACTCCATTTATGTTTGTTCATGTGGTCCTGTTTCCTGGCATACTTTGGAGGAATCAAAGCACTTCAATATAACAACAGTGAATTACCAACTTAATTGATCGTGTATGAGACTTGGTGGCTTCCGATTCCTCCAGACTATGCCACGAAACAAGCTCCTTTAATTAATTTAAGTAGATGGTTGTGTTTCGTGGCAATGTTTGAAGGACTCGCTAACCTCCAATTGTCTGACTACATCACGGGTGTTGTGTGGCCTCAGAGTTAAAATATAAAAAAACAAAGATAGAAAATAAAGAACTGGCAACATTACACATAATTAGGCACTACGTCTCACAAACACACACACACACACACACATAATATATGATTAGGCACTACCTCACACACACACATACACACAATTAGCCACTACGTCTCTCTCTCTCTCTCTCTCTCTCTCTCTCTCTCACACACACACACACCACAAGTCGACGTCATTAATCAGAACTTGGGTAATCAACGCTTTCCCGTCTTGATCATTTTCACTTACTCTGGCCGACCCTCCTATTAACCAGTGGCGCCTCACAACCAACACCACCAATTTTATCATGACCAGTTGGGAATAATTTTTGGTGGAGTTGTATACAGGGAGGAAGGTGCCAAGTGAGTAAGTGTTTTGTGTGTGTGTGTGTGTGTGTGAGTAAATGTTGTGTGTGCGCGTGCGTCTCTCTCTCTCTCTCTCTCTCTCTCTCTCTCTCTCTCTCTCTCTCTCTCTCTCTTTAACCTTGCTTCTTCCATGACCTATTGTCCGCCCGTCACTCCTTGCCTATATACTGAAAGAAAGGGCCGGCTACACACACACACACACACACACACACACACAATCAAACCGTATACGATCAGCAGCTCTACACATTAAGAGGAGTGCACTGTATACTCCAGAAAACAAAACCAGTTAATAAATACAATGATATAATGTTGCTTGGAATAGTTTGGAGGAATATATCACTGTACAGTCACTCATAAAAGTAAAGACACCCCAGGCAAGACACCTTTTAACTCGTGTGATATCGATTCTGGTAACATTGTACATGACGTCAGAGGTGGTGGTGTTTGGAGTAAGGTTGGTTTGCTCGAAACTTTATATCAACTCAAGCTTCGTCTCATCTACCCTTAGTTCAATGTGAGTCGACCAGATTAACTTCGTATCTCAAGCGCCATCACTGACGTCACGTACACTGTTGCCAGAACCGATATCACACGTATAAGAAGGTGACTGGCCTGGGAGGGTCTTAATTTTTATGAGTGACTGTACAACTACCCCATTAAAGACTATAAATTATATAAACTGAGATCATGACGTATCGAAAATTTGTGCGTTTAATTAATTAAGGGAATCTGAGATGGAGTAAGAAAATTGGAGATACGTAAACGAGTCCTTCAAACATTGCCACGAAGCACCACCTATATGGAATGGGCTCGTTTCGTGGCATGGTCAGGAGGAATCAAGAAGCCTTCAACATTTTCATACACGATCACACGAAGGGTCCTTATTAAATGCACCCAAGACCAATAAACTAAAACCTAAACTAAGACTTTGATATATATCGAAAGTTTGCCCACGAGTCACTAGTGTGGATCTCTAAAAAATAAATGACTCTTTTAAACACCAGACAACCGACAGAATTACTACTTAGGTTACTTACTCCCTCTGAATGATTAACTAACACTACCGGTATTCACTGTATATACACATCTGTACTTATTGGAAGGGTTGAAGTGGTTGGGGTTGAGGTTGTGAGGGGGTGGGGTTGTGAGGGTTAAGTTTGTGAGGTTGTGGGGATGAGGATGATGGTGGTGGTAGCCTAGTGGGGAAGAGGGTGATCGCCAATAATTATACAACTCACCAAATATTAACACACCAATTATACAACTTTGTCAACTCGTTAAGGACCCTGTGTTCGTGTATGAAAATTGGAGGCTTCTGATTCCTTTTGACTATGCCATGAAACAAGCTCCTTCCATATAATTGGTGTTTCGTGACAATATTTGAAGGACTCACTAACCTCCAATTTTCTGACTACATCACAGGGTCCTTAAATGTATACAGTACCTACAAACTCAAACCATATAATATTATAAAGAATACCGGTACTTAATTAACCATATAGTACCCAATGCCATAAATAATCTATACAAACTTATAAAGGCCAATTTTTCAACAGCACACACAGAATGTCAACTCGTAAGCAAATCCAATTCAGTACCAAATATATACACTTTTACGACAACCCGAAGCACGTGTTTTGATTCAAGGACTTTCTGGTACTGTATCCTAATATAGTGACTGATTCTGTACCCAGTTATCCTTCATATAATTATAATCCCTAAATTATTGGTAACTAACTAACTCACTTTATGGAGCGGCTGGTGTTAGTTCAGTAATAATTATCATCCATTGTGTTAATTATATTCTATGGTTTGGTATTGGTAAGTGATTATTTTTCAACAGATTCGACGATGACTATCAGAATAATAATAATAATAATAATAATAATAATAATAATAATAATAATAATAATAATAATAATAATAATAATAAATATAGATGTTTCCCACTACAGATCCTAATTAAGGTAAGGACCAACTTAACCTGTGTGTGTGTGTGTGTGTGTGTGTGTTGACCTCTGAACTATACCATAATCCCATAAGAAGCACACAGTCAGTATTGAGGTTAAGATATATTTAGGTAAGATAAACACCACCAAACCTTGTCTTGCTGTGAACCCAATACAACACTGCCCCCTGGTGGTAGAAGAAGGCTACCGTACAGTAAATCTATCACACATCGTTAACTAGACCTTGCAAACCCTAGTAATGTAAACGTTGTACAGTATATATCAATCACTCATTATCGTTTACTAGACCTTGCAAACCACAGTAATGTAAACTTATAGGCTGTAACACGGTCGAGAGAATACACACATACATTCTCTCGACCGTGGGCTTTACAGTATATATCAATCCCACATTATCGTTACGTATAGGCTGTCAAGTATATACTGTATATCAATCATTCACTCACTAGTCAACTTAACCGTGCAAACCTCAAATATTAATGTATGCTAATGTATACGGATAACACATGTACACACTACACCTTTCACGTCGTCGGTATGTGTATGTATATTAGGTTACACTCGTACATACATACATACGTGTTGCCCACTCAGCCTCCCCACAGCATTCATTCTAAATTTACACGGTGCTTAACATACCTTAGGAGAAGAATGCCGCGCAGTTGGTACCCTTAGCAGCAGCCACCACTACCACCAACACAACACTGCATACCACCAACACACCAACCTAGACGACTATTATAATCACGGTCCCCTGGTATAAAAGTTTTGTCACCCACACAAACACACACACACACACACACACACACACACAATAATACACTGTTGTTGTCCTTTGCAGGGTTCTGAATGTTACCACTGATTGACTGACAGACAGACTGATTGACAGACTGATATCGAGACGAGTGTCACAATGTTAATGTTGTTGTTATTGGTGGTGGTGTTGTATTTTTCATCTTTAGGATATGAATTTCGTGCAACAAGATGAATTACTGTGACTAGCACTAGGCTCTATACGTATTTCCAGGTGCCTATTAAACCGTCTATATAATCACACATCTACCAATGACCCTATGCATTAATAACCAGTAAGGATTATGAGGGTAACAGACACGGGACTAAAACTATAATATCAGAGCGCAGTGATCACAACCAACCACTCTAGACTGCGGCTCGAGGGATACTGAGACTGGATGAGTGGAACTTTAAAGTATCCAGGAGGTGGCACGAGTCTCGCACGGACCGAACGTAAACTTTTCCTTCAACATCGACTCGTTTTTTTAATGGGTTCGTTTCAACTCCTCGCACCCAGTCACCCAGCCAGCCAGCCAGCCAGCCAAACACCCCACTGATGTCTACACTTTATATATTCCATCACTCACATGTTTTTGGTGTGTTTAGTGGTGTGTCTATATACAAGGGAAGGTTGATTTTATAAAGACTGATAAATTAATACCGGTGCCTAGTGTCCCTGGATTCACATCATGTTTGAATAACCTTGAAGCTTAACTCTTCGCTCAAATTCACCTGCTGGTTCGTCCTGCCCACAAGCTACGTATGCTCGAAAGAAAAAAAAAAGAACAACAACATCGGCATGCAATCTACATTAGAGGGATATAATGTATTGCTTATCTGCTTAACATACGAAGCTTATCTACTACGAAATGTATCTATCCCTCCTTTAGAAAACCCACCCCGACTGCTGAAGAAGAAAGGTTGCATGGTGTGTGTGTGTGTGTGTGTGGGTGTGTGTGTATGTGTGTTGATCAGGATTGTTGCCATCTAGAGATCCCTTACGTAAACACCTTGAGGGCCATAATAGGTTACCTGAGGGATGCATTATCCTTGCTCTAACCACAACTGCACACATTAAATCCGAGAAATGGACTTGGGTGAGGGATTTTAG